>BGPT01000162.1:337932-390494 GCA_003297045.1 Symbiodinium sp. clade C Y103 | reverse complement strand
TCATTTCATTCATTTCATTCATTTCATTCATTTCATTCATTCATTTCATTCATTTCATTCATTTCATTCATTTCATTCATTTCATTCATTTCATTCATTCATGCATTCATTCATTCATTCATTCATTCATTCATTCATTCATTCATTCATTCATTCATTCATTCATTCATTCATTCATTCATTCATTCATTCATTCATTCATTCATTCATTCATTCATTCATTCATTCATTCATTCATTCATTTCATGCATGCACTCATTCACTAATTTATTCAGTGCATTGATTCTTTCATGTCATTCACTGGCATCTTGACAACCATGTGCTCATTCGTTGAGGCACCCTAGAGCCTCAACATGTCATTGCTTCTGCATCTCACAGGCAGTCCTTTAGGCCATTGATGTCTTATAGCCATTGTTCTTTGTCGAAACTTCCGCCCCGGCACGGCCGGGCATTATGTTTTGCCCTCTGGTAATCTAACATAGCCATTGAAAATGGCCGTTTGTAGTTGATTTATCCATTAAGAATAATGATTCTCTGGCTCGCTATCTTAGTATATCCTCAAAATTTTGATGATACTTAAGGTTCTATGTATATTATATATTAATCCCCTTTTTATCCCCATTCATATCCCATGAAATGCGTATCTTCTAATGCTTCGATCCATGCAACTTGACCATGGCACGAATCTACAACCGCGCGCTTCAAACTGAACGATTTCCATTGTCACTTCCAAGAACAGAAATTCCTCTTTACATGGTATATAAATCTTCGAAACCCTTGTTTTTCCAGAATTTATGATACAAGACTACCTTCCTGCAAACCAACATAGATCTAGAAAACTCACCATTTGTAGATCATTTTCTGAACGCGAAACCATGGGTTTTCCACATGTATGCTAGTTTACCCCATGGTAACACATTAAACTGGGCTTTAACTATCCATGAGGTTTTGACCCAGAAAAACGGCCTCCCCTGTTGATGCTCAAGTCCTCATTCTTATCGAATTCATCCCCAAAAAATTGTTGCTTCACATATCACACAAAATTGAACCATTTAGCATTTTACCATATGTTTACCTTTTGAAACCAGTTTTACATATTTTTACCTTTTGAAACCATTTTTGATTCTTCCAGGTCTTCATTTCGATCCTCCCAAACGCAGACCGCAGCCCCCCCGGGCCGTCAGGTTGGGATTGAAAATCGAATGACCCGACCTCATCATGGCCAAGATGTTTCTACATGGAAAATCCCACCACTGGTAACCTCATTCCCATCTAAAGTGAACTTGGGGTAGTCCCCGTTTGATCTGGGTCAGAACCGACATTTCCATATTTTTCGGGGTTATTCACATAAATTCCAGCTATTTTGGTGTAAAAACCAGGAGGGCCCCGAGATCCGGTTTTGACATTTTTGACCCATAGCCATTTCTGGGCCTTCTGCACCCCTTGGTTCTCCCCATTGCGGACTTATTTCAAACCGTCCAGTTGCAATCCATGCCCATCAAGGTAATGCCGAAGAAGGTGAACCATACTTAATCATACTTTCCCTCCGGTAATCAAACATGAATTCACTAATTTGAATTAAGGCCATTTGGGGATGATTCCCTATACTAACCATATATTCCAGTGAGGTCACAGTGAGGTCGTTACAATTTACCTAGATAAATGGAAGTTTTCATGGGATGCCCTTCTTTGCCGAGACGCCAATGCCCCATGAAGACCCCCGGTGACTCCGTGAGGTTGAACTCCAAGTCACACACTGCGTTGATGCCTGTCCCATTCTTCCCGCTGTTGTCCAAAACGGCGGTGGATGATGGTGGATGACTATGTTTTTTTTGCCGCAAATAAAGCAACATCCATATATGCTCCATATATTGTATATATCGCTACATTTGGATGAGTTTTAAGTAGAATGTTGGTACATATTCCATACACAGAGCATCTGGGATATGAAAAACCCAATTTCGAAACCTAACGTTGAATGATCTATCAATAATTGATTTCCAAGTCTATGTGAGTCTTCTAGTGCATAGCTATTGGTGTAGAACTACTAGTACCATGTGGTCAAGAAACTAACGGACACATGTGGATTAACAATGGTGAATAATTCGGTTCTTAGGGGCTAAGAATCCAGTTCATACAGTGGATTTACCCCAAAATAGGGATCTTATAGGGTTCCCTCTCGGGCGGGGGAATTTGACATAGCTATGGAAAATCAATCTGTTTAATATCTTAATCATCAAACTAAATGGGCAATCTATATACCAAAGTGATGTAACAAATTACAAGAAGGTATATTGTAACAATTCCACTGTAGTTGGTTGGTTATATCATGTTATATCCCATTGTATCTCCATTGATATCCTATTACCCACCATTTTTCATGGCTAACTATTGTGGGAAAACCAGAGAAAATTTCAGCAAATGCGCGCTGACATAGTGCCGCCCAGAGCAGAAGTCTCGAAAATCATCCCATCCCAAAATCATCAATACCTTGGAAACCCCAAATGAATAGATCCAGTATAATGCAGTACTCAACCAGCATTGGAGGGGATTGGTTTATGGGAAGGGACTACTTGGAGGATCATCCCACCACAAATGCTTCGAAACCCCAACAAGTCCCGGCAGTATGATTATCCGACTTATAATTGGAATAAAAAAAACCACGAACGCCAATATGTTGGGATTCCAAGGGTGGTCCTCACAGTACTTATGCAATCGTATGTAGCTCTAAAATTCCGGTTGGAAACTTGATCTCTGTGAGCAACTTGCTGTTACTTCTTAAATGATTGGCATCCGGAATCCCTATTTCAGAAACCCCAGCTATATATGTGGAATGCGCACCAATATCATGGTTTTGGACTTTTGTACTCTTGATATCCAATGCAAAGCACGGAAAATTCCATTGTGGTGTTTATCGATTTGTCCATGGTTTTTATTGATTTTTCCATAGTTTTTCGTCATTTTTCATGGGCCAATGCCAATTCTACCTGGCATCCTCCATTTTGTGCATGGGCCCATGTCCGCGCGCGCCTTTCCCTGGGCCCACGTTCAGGGAGAACAAGTCCTCCAAGGACGCGGGTAGGCCATGGTAGTAAAGAGCCAAACCATATCATAGGTATTACCCTCTGGTTATTTAACACAGCTATGGAAGCCATGGCCCATTTAGTTCGATGATTTTGATTATTTACCTAAACCGACGAGAAACAATGAATGAATATTAATACTGACGGAACATAAGAAATAGTAACCATCATCAGCATCACACGCCTGACAATGAGAAGAAGAAGAAGAAGCATAAAAACAATGATGGGAATAATATATAAATGGACAATACTTATTGGTACTGTAGTAAATAGTCAAACACAGTCAAACCACATCGCAGGCATTACCCTCCGATCATTTAACATACCCACGGAAGCCATGGCTGTGCGATGACTTCTGACGACCCACTCGTAAAAAACGGCGAACCCCCATAGCTACGTTAAATTGCCAGATGGTAAATGCCGTTTTGGGGTTGAACTCAGTACTTGGGGCTGCAGTAAGGGTCATCTCAATCGGTGTCGGTATACCAATTTGACCAAAGTTGGGATATGACCCCCGCGACACCCACTCTTGCGACCTAACCCCCCAAACACGGCAGGGGGCCAACCAGTTGCCAATCGTAGTCGAGTTCAATGCATCACCACCCGGGGAGGGATTTGACTTTTCGGCATTGTCTCGGGGGTCGCTATGCCTGTGGACGGGTGCAAAATCCTGTTGGCAAATGGTTTATCCCATGATAATTCCGATGATTTGCAGTGTTTCATAGTTACCAATGGTGACCAACTGGTGCAGGATTTCGCAACCATCCGCAGTAGCCATTTAAAAAAACCTCCGTATTTATAGATGATTTTCCCATCAAAACCTCCGTTTTTTAATGGGAAAAAAATCCAGGATATCACCATTTCCGGACTATGAGGTCACCATAAACCGGCCCAGTTCTCCCAGCATCCGGTGCCCCGGGCCAGTTATGTTGGTTCGTTTATGTTGCTCCATCTAACTAGTTCAATATATATATATATATGTGTACATACATGTACATACACCATAAATATCCATAAATCCATATATTAATATATCCAAGACTTATGATATATATATATATATGTGTGTACCAACTTTCGGATCAGAAATCAACCATGTTGAATCCTCATCTTTGGCTAATTAAAGGTTAAATCCCCATGTTGCTCCAAAATCTACGAAAAAAAAACATGGCAAAATGCCTGGAGTGTCCCAGTGGTCTCCAGTGGTCTCCTTGTAATTCTTCGGATCTCCCTGATGTTGCGATTTCACCGAGCGCTGACACGAGGCGCGAATGGGCCAGCGACGCGGCTGGGTGCTGTCGTGATATGCAATCTCGTAGTACCTAAAGGGCCAGGCTTTCCGGGGCTCCCCCTTAAAGAGATCGGTGACTTGACGTCACGACAGGACGCGAACTGGGGGGGTATTCCACGGATACATCTACAGCTGGATTCGTTTGTGAACCAACTTATAACATGTTATAACTGCAAGTGGCGCTTTTTGCAATCATGAAACACGATGATTCAATCAACATGGGAATTTATAGTCGACTTACGATAGGTGTCTGTTCGTAAATCTGAATTTCACTTTTTTTCTTCCATTTACTTGCTACTTGTGATTATTGGTCAAAGCCAGATCAGTATCCCCCTGAACCCCCAAATAGTTGGTACTTATGGATCTTATTCCCCGAGGGGTAACTCATAGGCTGCGATCAATCCCCGAAAATCGGATCCTGCCGCGAAGGAGATTCACAAACCAGGGTGACCACGACGAGACACACGCCCCAAAATCGCTGGATGTCGAAGTGGTTCTTTACCTTGGGTCCGAGAAGCAGACGCAGTGGGCAATGCTCTTTTTGGCAAGCCATGTTTGAGTACCAGAGGGAAAATTGGACAAATTGATGGTTTGCCACTATATCCCCAGGCCAGGGGTGCCGCCCAAAGGTTTATTGTGTGACCAACTCTTTAGGGTTTATTTAGGGTTTGTTTAGGGTTTATTTAGGGCGTATTTAGGGTTTCATTTAGGGTTTTTAGGGTTTTTTACCACGGTTTTTATAAGATGATTCTATTTTCAAGGCTTACTCAGGGTTTCATGTCAGATTCAGGTTTTAGGGTTCAGGATTTTGGGTTTAGGGTTGAATCTTCTTTATTTTGGAAACAAATCTCGTCAGAGGTTCGGCCAAACCGCCGACATCCCGAAAGTCATGAAACACTGGCCTTGCGCAGTCAAAATGCACTTCCCCGGGCAGCACCCCCGTCCTGGCCGTATATATATATATATACATATATATGGGTTATATATGTATGTTTGATACATATATAGTTTTAGCAGTCTGCAAACTTAGATAGAATGGTTGGTAAGATACATCTCAAAAAGATTAGCAGATTGACCTTTTCTGGATATGCTTTTTTTGGTGGTACTATATGACTATATTCATAGTTATTCATGTACATTTAGACATGTTCGCCCCAACCCGGACGTTGATCCACACCCAACATGGTAGTAACATCAACTTATCTTAATAGGGTAGAAAAATCCGCCACCCCCTCTGGCAAATATGTGGATTGGAGTAGTAACATCAACTTATCTTAATAAGGGATAAAAATCCGCCACCCCCTCTTGCAAAATCTGGCAAATATGTGGATTGGAGTAGGAACACAACATTACCTACTATACTGCATCGTGTCAGTCTGCATTGCACTGGTTTCAAGTACTATCCCTTCCAGCAGAACACAGGAGAGACGAACCGTCTAGCTTGGCATGTAGCATATCATGAGGCAAATGCCCTCAACATCGAGGCCCTCAACGAGCAGATCCACTTCGATACAAACATGCAACTTATCTTCAGACGCGGATCAACGTCAGGGTTGCAGCGGACATGTTTTCTGATGTCTAAACAATAGTCTATCAATGTCAATTTCCATACAATGTAGAACAGGTAAATACCCTCTGGCGATCAAACATGGCAATGGAAAATCCTCTATAAATGGAGAAAATCATCATAATCATCTGTAAATGTCTACAAATGGTGGATTTCCAATTGCTATGTTTGATTACCGGAGGGTATCAAAAGCGTTATTGGCAGATTTGGAATTCCAACCTCAACTGTTTACAGTTTTTCCAGCCTAAGGTGAGAGTTGGGAAGTAGTTCTTCCAATTCTGCCTTTTTTCCCAAAATATTGGTATACAAATTGTTCCCAACCTCAACTTTCGGCATCGGTTTTGGTGATGCCGTTCCAACTTCCCCAGGACTTGAAAAAGTTGATCCTCTACAGCAAGCCTGGTTGGGTCCTAAGCGTCTGGGAGCATCATGATGTTTATCAATGGATTGGATTGTCAAAATCAGGGGATGTGACCATCACATCCCCAAAATGGTCACATCCCCAAAAACAGAGACGCGACATTGAATCTTGAGTGTTGGAACTCACGTTTGTCTTATCTGCCAGGGTGCGAAATCTGACTGCACCTGCAGGACAAGGCTCCATTTTTTCAAATGGATGAGGACCAAGGGCCCTGCAGTGATAAGTTCGTTCATAACCCCATCTACCCTCTGGTAGACTAACATAACTATGGAAAATCACCATGTTTGATGGGAAAATCCACTATAAATGGCCATTTTCAATAGCTATGTTAGTTCACCAGAGGGTAACTATAGATTCGAAAAGATGCAGCATAAACCCAGGTCATCTAAGGGATGCCTTCCTGTGATGATCAAGCAAAGTGGCAAAAATGACATGATGTCCTGCAGAAATTGGGGCCCAAAATATGTTTTTGGTATTGCCAAGGTGGGATTAATAAACTCCCTAGTAATGGTTAATGTCAACCACTATTTGGGGAATCCATGATTAATAAACCATGGTTTATTAATCCCACCTTGACATTATTGCCAAATTTACCAGTGAAACCATCCCATGATTCTCTCATGATTTCCCCTTCATGATATATTAGAACGACTAGTACATGAATCCCCATGTGAAAATTAGCTTGGAGATTTGAAGCCCGTGAAATCGGAAAGTCAATGTATATAGATGGGTCTGAAAATAGGGTATATCCCCAATTATTGCCATTTCATGGGGATTTTTGTGGATATCACGATTATTAACCATTGGGTTTAGGGGACATCTCCTATTTTCAGACAAGCCCAGATATCATCATCCAAAAGGTGGAAAATCACAGATGTTCAACCACCAAACTGATCATCATCCAACCGGTTTGGGAGCCGGTTGAATCACCTCGTCTTCTTGGGGGCCAGGCCCAGTTAGGCACCGGGTTGGTTCACCTGATCATCAGATCATCCCGCCAGGGCTGTCATAGATTTCTGAAATTGGCATTGTTCTTTGTCGAAACTGGAAGCCCAGGCACAGCCATCTGGTATCAGTATACACTATCAATACAACAAATAATTTAAAATGACCCTCCAGCAAATTAACATAGATCCTTCCAAATAGGGCGTGGAAAATTTTAGTTTGCTAGTTTCCACTCAAAATCTGTGATTTATAGGGTCTATGTCAATTTACAGGGTCTATCATAAATCGTTGATATAACCCAATCGCTTCCCCCAATTTCGATCCGGAAACGGTTGGTACACCGCACCTCCACCGCTTCCGGACAGCGCGCCGGGCAGGCGCTGGGGCAATCCGCCAGCGTCTCAACCAGGACCCAGCACAACAAAGGGAGCACGGTGAAGATGTGCCTGGATTGCCACGGGAAAGTTGGGAAAGTTGTGGCATTAAATGGGGATTTTTTTTTTGGCTTAAGCATGGAATGAATTGGGTTTCATTGGGGGAAGAAGAGCAAAACATGTTCGATGGGCTTTGAGGCTTTAACTATGGAAAATCAGACAAAAAATGTGAATTACGGATCCAATGTTTGGTCAAAATAACTCGAGTGATCGGAAGCCCCCAATCAAATCCTCGATGCTGAGGCCTGAATCCTCATGCCCTGAAGATGTGGAGATTAAGCCAAGGGATGGGCTTCGCATCAACAAAAATCGGGCTCTGGAAAACTTTGTATCTGAACCAATGGATGTAAGTTCCAAAGATTGGAATTAAAGCTACAAAAATGCAAAATGTGGATTGGTCCACCAAAAACCCTGACTTACACCCGGCAAAGAAATGTGTTTCAAGCCACAAATACACATGGGGAGACGTTTATAATTATACAAATGGGGATTGAACCAAGTAAAGCAGGAATTGGCTACGAAGAATGAGGATGAAAGCAAGAAAAAAAACACAAGACATAGGAATATTGGGAACTTTCTAGTCATTCACCATGTTTGTTGGCTTAACCCCGCCTTTTCTGTTGGTGAAGTATGGTTGTGATTCTTCGAACAGAAATGATCAACCAAGTGAAACCATATTATCATCGTATCCATCGTATCCAGATCCAAAATATCCTACAACATACCAATGGTGATTCAGTCGATGAAATAGGTATTCCCATCATTTTCTCACAAACCAACCCAAAAAAGGTATAAAAGTTGATCAAAAAGACAGAAACCATTATATACATCCACATAACATATTATCTGTAGAACTGTCATTGTTTAGTATTGACAACCCATTGCAGTAAGTAAGTGAATATCTAACCATTCATCTATACTAACCCATAGTAACAAAGTGATATTAAATGATATTGACATTCATCAACTAAGTGAATATTACCAATTCCAATTGACTGTTAGTATTAACCCATATAGTTTATGCATGTTTGTTTTTTTCCATAGGTAAGTGACTAGTATCATCTATATCAATAGTGTAAATAACCCATCATCTTTACTAATAGTATGGGTTAGAGGAACCCATCTTTTTTATTAACATGATCAACATTAACCCATATATCTAACCCTAACATTTCATGAACATAGAAGTTAGTATCATTGGGCCATATTGTTTATTAATTTTTTCCATAGGAAAGTGATATATTACCCTCTGGTTATGACTAACATAGCCATGGAAAATCCCCGAACTAAATGGAGGTATGGGAAAATCATCCAAAATTAGCCAGCTATTCCATGGCTATGTTAAGTAGCCAGAGGGTATATGGTCCTTCTTTTGGTTTAGCATTAGCCATTCATCTAACCCATCAGCCCCCACAATCCGTGAAGAAATCGCCTCATCCTTCGCAGCTCGCGAATCAGCGATGTGACACCGCCAGGGCTGGGTGGAGTCCCAATCAAGAGCGATTTTGTGAGTAAAGCAATAGTAAAGAACATCACTAAATCTAGCATTTTTATGGCTAGATACCGTAGATATATATATATATATTATATATATATATATTTGGACTCAGAATGTGTATTTAGTAGATTTGTTGTGATGGTTTATCCATGTAAAAATCCCCATTGTGTAGATAAGTATATATACATAAAATGAATTGACCAACAGAATGATCCAGATGTTTGGATAAAGGTTAGTAAAGCAATAGGATCCACCAGCACCAAATTTGCCGTAAATGGGTGGTACAAATCATCAAAATATGGGTAGTTTATGACATTGCTTTACTAACATTAATCCATAAGATTTGGATGTCTTGAAAATAGCCAAAAAAATGGGATTTGACATGGAAGCCACGAGAATCTCTCATAACAATGGGTGCTGAAGCATTATGACACCGTTTCGAGCGTGTCGAGTGTGTCTTGTTGGGCCGTGTTGACATTCAATCTGCTTGCAGCCAAAGCTAGGACGCCAAAACCGCAAACAATCCCTCCTCAGAATACCAACTTATCCCATCCCCAGCGCATACAATACATCCCCATGTCCAAATGCTTCCAAATGTGTATAAATCCAATCCTAAACCATGGTTTCTGAGCGGTGGTGTAATCCGAATGGGAGATGAGATTACCACAAAAACGAAACCCTGGTTTAGTGTTGCAGCTAGTCACGAATTGAGGTCCAATACGGGAGGCATGTAATAATCGGGAGATATTGATTTATACGGTTGTAGCCTTAACAGTTGTAACTTCTTATCACCGCATTTAATTGATAGTTTTCACCTTAGTTGCAGGAGGCATGATCACATTTATTGGCTATAAAAGTATTATACAGTTATATATCACTTGTACCTCCATATTACATCTGGCTAACCTCAGCAATTAGGTGACATTTTCCACAGTTTAGGGCTATAACTGTATGGTGTGGAAGATCCAATACCCACAAGACTTGACCAAAGAATTGTCCCAAAGTCGCCATTCCAATAGCCAATACCACTCTGGTAATTTGAAGCGAACAAGACAAATCACCGTGTTTAACATGTAAAAAAACAAAATAAATCATCTATAAATGGATTTCAATGGATTTGGACTGGGATCCGGGCATTTGCAACATGAGTTGAAGTCTACACCAGCTTAGTTCGTTCTACAAATATGTGTGTATACATTTAAAGCAAGAATGAATGAGTTCCCTATCTTTTTGGGAGGTCAATTTAAAAAAATGCTATTATAAGATGCTATAAGTATATCTCTCCAATTGCTGTGAGATCATGTCCGTACCTGGGTTGGCCATGCATTCTCCTCAACGAAGAATTGCTGAAAGTCATTCACCAACCATTACCCATGTAGCTTTGGCCCCTCTTTTCAATTGAAATTACGATTTAACATACAATTTCACATTTTCATTTCATGGCCATTGCAAACGGAGTCGTTTTTTGGATGGCGATGTTGAACACCTTGGTTTTCTATGGCTTTCCTATGGGTTTCTATCCCCAATCTATGCTTTTTTGGATGCATTTCATGGCCGTTTTTCTCACCGGACCCGGTCCCATTTCTATCCCCCGGCCGTTTCACTCGCGCCGCCGGGCCCTGTTCATCGCATCCCGAGCAGGAACGCTCCGAGGGATGAGAGGCTCACGCCCAAGAGGACCTGATGGGGGAGCGAGGGGCCCCGGAAGTTACGATGGGCGTATCGTTGGTGGAGAACTGCAATTTGCATCACCAGTACGGATTAGTTGGAGATATCAATATATCATGACATGATATATCATGATATATCTATACTTAGAGTTCTGAAGCAAGGAACGTAACTGAGTAGTAAGGCTATGGGTGTTGATTACCAGACCTTGCCCCTCCTTTTCCCCACTTGGAACCATGACCTACAGTGGGACAGCCCTTTATCAGTCATAAATGAGTGCAAATGGGGTTATCATTCCATGATTGGGATTATAACTGACTGTACTTGGGAATAAAGTTCTTTTAAGCAAAATAGAGGGGCCGGCTTGGTAAATGCTGAGTACTATCCATCCGTTGTTGAATGGAGGGAACCTTCTTGTCATCAACCAACAAGCGGGAAAAGGACATCTATGCTGCTTGGGTTTGTCTAAGAATATGGTACCCAAAAATCCTGTGATTATCATAGTGGTCTCTGATAAAATTACTATGGATGATTCGGGTATAATTACATCCCCATTTGACACCGTCAAGCGTCTAAGGGAACTGCCCAAACATGGAGAAACATGGCTGTCGAATCATTCAGGATCAGAGACTGGCGATAACTGAGTAAATCCTTAATCTAAAGGTAAGATCATCCGCTCGCCAGTTACTGCCCTAACAAAACATGTTTGGAGGTTTCCTAAAATAGCGGTACCCTAAAATCATCCATCTTAATAGGACTTTCCATTATAAACCATCCATTTTTGGGTACCCCCATTTTAGGAAACCCCCATTTGGAAATCCCCATTATGTCGTTAGAAAAATCATCTATCAATCGATGATCGTGCAGGGTTGGAGTGCTGGAGTTTGGCGGGCACCCAGGTGACTGGTGACCAAAATGCTGATTTCACAAGAAGAATGGGAAGTCTGCGAACAGAAAACCAAGTCATGTCTATTTTTACCAATGCTACCCTCGGATAAACGAACATAGATGTGGGTTTAACCCACCATCTGTAGCTCATGTTCCTAGGAAAACCCTGGGTTTTCCACATCTTTTTCTATGTTCACCCTAGGGCAACGAATCCGCTGGGGCCTGGTAGGAGATTCTCTTACCTGAGCAGGCCCAGGGATCTCAGGGCCCAGGGACTTTTACTTTTTATCTACAGGATGTGTAGGGCAAATTTCAGTGTAATCTGTTCATATCTATTCTATTATCTTCAGTGTCTTGTAAACATAGTGATGCCCAGTGTCTGTGAATGTCTTTATTCTATGGATGGAGATTTATTACATTCATGGAATGCCCAACTGTGTTTCAACGTAATTTCGATTGTAGTCTTACGATTTGAGGGAAACGGCTGTTGCCATGTTTTGCAACAAACATATACAACATTATACAACATTGGTCGTCTTTGAGACAGTGAATCTGCAGAACTAATACCTCTGAAATCTGCTTCAAGCCTATCTTCCATGTGATAAACCAAATGCCGCCGACGTCATCACGAATCCGGGTACCAACCAATTGGGACTGGATTTTGGGGCACTATGACCCAGGAATTGCAACTGGTGAAGAATCCTGTAGCTCGGGATATTTATGGAGACATAATTGGGTAGTACTAATCACTTTCTAAGTGGGATGATCCTCCAAATTAAGGCATGTCCCCATCTTTATTGGTTGTGTTATATATTTCAGAATTTTCAGTTTCTTTGCTGCTTGGATCTCGTTTGCTTTATCAAATATGTTCAGTGTTGTTTCTGGTTTCCTAGGTTGTATCATGCCCCCTTGGATAAATGGATATATAATGAGTCCTGGTTGATTGATTTACGGGGGTGCCCGGGAAAAAGACTTGACCAATCCAAAGAAAACAACTTGACCAATCCAAGAAACGTCCTTCAATCGCACCATTTGGGATTCACAAGAATACCGATTCAACAGCCTGTTGAATCCTTAAATTTCATGGAAATTCTGACAGAAGCCTCAGGATGATCCCCCTAATCCCATTCCCATCACATCATGGACCGGTCAGGGTGAGGTCGTGAACGGTCGTTAACAACGATTATACTTATATTGGTAGTTGGAGGACCATTCCACATCGGGTAAACTAACATAGATGTGGAAAACCAATGGTTTCCGGTTCGGAAAAATGATCTACACCTAGTGGCTTCTCCACATCTATATTGCTTTACAAGAGGGTAGTATCTATAGTGATCGAGTTCGTCCCCAAGTCGTGGGCTATCACATCTCCTTTCATGGGCTAGGGCCCTAGGCTATTCACCACGTACGGTGCATGGGATGATCCTCCGAACAGATTGTGGAAAGCACCGTGGGATTTGGCGCTTTTCGGAAACAAAAAAAGATGGTAAAAGTAACATTGTCTTTACGCATATAACATCATATACCCACATTTTACCATAAATTCACATACATTCCATGACCAAAACATGATATGGTCATCCCACCATTATTTGGGATTCCGTATAATGGGCCATTTAGCCTGTATTAATGCCCCTATTAGCAGACTGATGGCACCCCCTACAAGGGAAAATAACCCACATCCCCATACGGTCAGTTATCTTTCCCATTATGTCACCATATTTTGTTGCTGTATACCCCCATAACTTTGTTGGTAATTATTCAATATTATTCATATCTTTGTTTTGACCATGGCAAAATTGTAACACCTCACCAAGCTGAAAAAAATCTGCCATTGATACGTGGCCCTACATCATTACAGTGATGGCGTAGTGAGGTCATGAAAAAACCCAAATGTAGTGGGATATATATACTGGGATATAGAATCACCTGGATGATCCCCTATTCTAGGGGCATCCCTCATTTTCAGACACATCATATATGTTGCTGAAAATGGGCTAAACTCCTCAAATATCGATGTTATCAGTGCATATAAATAATCAACCATCAAATTGAGGGCATCTTATTTTCAGACAAAAATCCGAATATAACCTATAGCCCATTACAAGGACTAGTAGATGGTTTGTAAGTGGGTAAGAGACCTTTGCAAATGGAAGAGTTACGCGAAAAGTTACTTTCAGAAAGCATCAGCAATTAATTTGATCACCTGTAAGTATGTAACCTCCAAAAGTCATTATATAATCTTCAGTGCAAAGGGTAACTTTCAAGGTATATAACCATTCAGGGGTGTTCACAGGAGGATGCAGCTCCAGTTATAAGTGGATATCTAAAATCATACGGCAAGACAATATGGTTTGCCCAGAACTGGAAATGGTTTTGTTGTCGACCTCAAAGTTAGATGTATATGTATGTATATATATATATATAATCATATATGTGCTTGTATTAATATGTACATATAAATAGGTATATATTAATTATCTTAGTACAATGTATATAATATATATATACATACATACATTGGTGCACGTATCTATGCCTGCATGCATGCGTGCATGTCTATATGTTCCCGCTACCGTACCAAGGCGGCGCTGCGCGGCCACCTTTGGAGTAGGGTTTGTCGGCAGCGCGTAGATCGCCAAACGTTTGGATGTTCGACTCATGACTCATGTACGCCATGCACGCCCTTTGTCCTTTCAGTTTCTTGCTTTTGTTCAGGCTCTTCTTGGACCAAAAATCCGAAATCAGTCCCTACAATCTCACCCTTTGAGCTTGAACATCTTTGCGTGATCCACTTCCATATAGCTCAATGCCACGTGCATCATAGTAAAGATAAGACAGCCCCCTCTGGCCCCTCTGGTGGATGGGTGTAAGACCTCGTGGTTTGCCCTGTTGTGCGTAACCATGTTATAGGGGTTCCATATTTCAACTTATGGAGCCAATTACCATGGCTGTATCAGGTTATATCATATATCAAGTTATATCACCGCAACAACACCCCGAAGTAGGTTAAATTCCATTATTAATCCCCCATCAAAAACCACCACTCTCTCCCCATTAAGCTTAGTTTCATCCCTCTTTTTCTGAGTGAAATACCCATTTTCCTCTGGTTTTTTCGAGGGATTTCCTCACCCAAAAAACCATCCAAAAGTAAGCTACTCAATTCCATCACCAGCTCTGAGGCCAAAGGTGCACCAAAAGCACCAGGAAAACCTGCCTCCTGGTCGTTTTTCGGGCGGAAGAATGGAAGAACATCTGTGATTTCCTGGTTTTATGGGGTTTTACCATGGGTTTTACCATGTTTTTTTTCAAGGAAAAACGAGAAGTTGAGCACAAATTGTGATTTTTGGGAGAAAACAACAAGTATTCTTGGCATTTTAAACTGGAACTTCAGCAAAAATGCTTTCAAGAACGAAACAGGTGGATTTAGCCAACAAAAATTGGGAGTTGGCCCGAAAAAAATGGTGAGAGATCCCAACACCAAATAACAACAATTGATGTTGTAAGCAACAGAAACTGAAGCTGACGGAAATCGCAATAATGTGTATTTTACATATATATACATATATATATATATATGTGAATATATATTTCATATATATGAATATATATCATATATATAATATATATATATATATGATATATACATATATATATATGATTATATATGAACATATATGAATATATATCATGTATATATATATATATGATTGTATGTATATATATATGATTACATACGAATATATGATTATGTGTATTCATGTGTATTCATGTGTATTCTGTATGTATGAGATATCTTTATTGTGACTACCTGCAACATCCCACAAGTGGATCCAATCAGGAATTCATTTTACTTGTTTGGCCCCCAGTTACAGTTGGGATTCAGGGCCATTGCTGCAGATTCATTTCAGGCTTCGTTGCTTGGCAGGTTCTTCCTGTCCGGTGGCCTTTATAGCCTTCTATCCCTTTTTTCTGTTGGTTCATGTGGCAACTTTGCTAACTTTGCTGCTTAAAAATCCATGCTTTGTTGATTCACATCTCAACTATGTTACTCCTTAGTTGGCAAAAATCCCAATGTTTGATAGTGGAACCTCACGGTGTGCTGGTTCAACTGTGCAACTCCAAGTTTTTGTCGGTGACATTCCCATTGGCTCAAGTTCCACCATGTCTTTCGGTTGTTCGCGGCGCCCAACACAAGTCCAGTTAGAACAGTGATCCAACGATAGCAAAAGCGAACAAAAATATCCAAACATACTGTGGACAGTTGCGAAATCCAGCACCAGTTGGTTGATGGTCCCATTGTAATCCCATTATTTAGCGTGTTTCAGAGTTACCAGTAGTTACCAACTGGTGCAGGATTTCGCATCCACAGTATGGATGTGATTTCTTGCATCCTGAAGCCCCGTCTCAGTCCCCTCCCAGAAATGGGAGACTTACCATCACCAACCATGGGATAAGCATTCACGATCCAAGCGATGATCCTGCAATGATCCTCCAAGTATCATAGTTAGTTCCGTACTCAAAATTGATGATCAAGAGGAAGCTGGAAATGGTAACTGGAGAATGAGCCATGAAGGATCCCAGCTCTGCCACTTGCTAAGCAAAATATTGGTAGTCAAAAGTCAAAAGTATCAACTCTCCAAATGGATTGTTCAATAGTGACTAAAAACATCTAAAAACCTCCAGATAGACTTCCCACAAACTTTGCCTCCAGAATTTAAACCCATTGAATCCCATTGATATCCTCTCAAACCCGGCTTAGTCCATTCATGGCCCATTAAACCCTACTGAACTTCTACTAAACCACTATTTTGGTTGCTTGAACCTCCAGTTCATCCCCAGGTCCCCACTAAGCCTCTGCCATGTCTTCAAGTGTGAGGCGGTAGCGCTCGCTAGGCTTACCCTTCAGCAAAGCTTCCAGTTCCAGTTCGCAAACCTGGGATGGCTTTGAAGGTTTGACCGAAATAGATGATTTTGCCTGCAAACTTCTGGATCCGCATGCACAATTCTGGATTTTACCTGCACAATTCTGGAGTCATATCTACGTTTCTTTGTTGGCTCTTCATGTAAAATTCTGGGTTTGTCTGCCCAAGTCTGGATTGACTTGCATTTTTTTTGGATTGTACAAGCAAATTCACGGTTTTATGCACGAATTTCTGGAGTTTACCTGCCACATCATGGAGTTTACCTGCGTGGGGTTCTGAAAAACAATCGGCAAATTTTGGATGCTTGCCAACACAGATGTGGAGTTGATCAACCAAACCATGGTTCTTATTAACAAGAAAAAATACTTCAGGAGACGCGAATGCGTCGTGATAGCCGGAAACCCCACCTTAAAACATGGCGATCGCCGTAGACACCCCAGCCAAAATAGAGATATTAACCAACAAATAGGGACTCTAGGCACACAAGTTGAGATTTGACCTCTAAAATGGTGATATCGACGTACAATCACATGAATGAGCTCAAATACCAGCAACTTCGCTAGTGGAACCTTCCATTGTGGGGTTCACAGATTCTCGTGGTGAATACAGCTGACTGGCTGATTCCGTGCAAAACAAATAGTTGTTTTGTTGATTGCAATATCAAAAACTTCTCAGTTAATAGCTCAACATGAAGCCATGAAGCAGATTCATGACTCATGACTTATCAGCCGTAAAATCTCGCAAAGATTTGGGACTTTCAGGGATGGAAAGAAGTGGAAATTCTCTCCATCCTTCGATGCCCTTCGGTAATCAAACATCGCCAGCTGGGAAATCCCTCCAAAAGTGAAGAATCCTCTATTAAATGGGGGATGTTCCATTGCCATGTTTGATTACCGGAGGCTACCCGGCAAGAGACTGCATTTCTATAGCGTAAGCATCTCCATTTCTGGCCATGGCAAAAACGAAAGATCACTTGGGGTTGCATGGCAGGATAACCATATGGTATACCCCAGTCAGACGAATGGAAGATCCCCCCCCTGTTCACCACCGCCGATGCTTGGCTCCCCAAGTACTCAACGCCTCCAAGCAACAGGGGTCCATCCATGCTGCTGGAAACCCATCGATTTGTACCTTGCTCCAGTCTTTGGTCACATGTAGACTTGTACACCAAAGTAGACATGGAAGGGTTGTAAAACCACCTGTTTTCACCGTTAAACCACCATGTTTCATGTGTAAACCACCATTTTCTATGGTTGAACTAAATGTTAAATAATGGTGAACCATCATTTTCGATGGCTATTATAACCAACTATGTTGGATGGAGATCGGCCAGTTAGCTGGACCCCCAAAAAAAAAACCATTGGTCTCATCATGGTTTTACTTCTGCGCATAGCCTGGCTGGTGACTTCTTTGGGGTTGAGGACTTTTCTTGGCTTGATGACTGTCTTTTGTTGATATATACATGTATATATATATATATATGTGTTTTTCTATATTGGTGATTATCACAATCCATGAGCTGGGAAATCCATGGAAATCCATGGAAGCCACCCACTACAAAGGGGCCACAGATGATGGATTGAACACTCCTAATTTGTTGATGGATCCTCTGATTTGGAACAAAACCATCAACGACATTTTGCATACCCTCTGGTGAACTAACATAACTATGGAAAAACACCATTTTTAATGGGAAAATCCACTATTTCAATGGTCATTTTCAATAGCAAACTGTTAGTTTACCAGAGGGTAACCCATCTGCACCACGGTGTTCACACGCATCATTTTTTCATATGTCGATCACCTGGAACTCTCCGGAAAATTGCATCCCAAGACCTGGCGAATCCTCCACAAATCATGGAAAAGGTTCCAAAAAAATCCAGTGGCTAAATCATCAGTTTCCCCCCTGTTTCTATGGGTTTTTCAACCTCAAATTCCAATTCATCTGGGGAGATGAAGCTCCATTTACCATCCCACAACGTTGGCCAGTGATGTTTCTTGGTCTTTTTTAGGATGTTTCTTGGTCTTTTTTAGCACCATTTTCTATAGAGTCTATAGTTACCCTCTGGTAAACGTTTACATAGCGAACTGGAAAATCAACCTTTTTTTGATGGGAAAATCCACGATTTCTATGGCCATTTTCAGTAGCAAACTGTTAGTTTACCAGAGGGTATATTCAATCCCCCATAATGTTGGTAAAACAATAATAAACCATCCCCTAAATCACCATAAATGGGTGGTTTATTATTGTTTTACCCTCATTAAACCCTATTTTATCAAGTTATTGAACCAACTGAGCTATCGTTTCGGGGCCCACCACACGGAGATTCCAAGGCCCCATCACCAGGGCACAGCCGCAAGGCAGGCAGGTTATCTTCATAGACGTCCAACTGGATCGCCTGCGAAACAAAAAAAAATGAGTGTCATCATTGAAAAAATCTGGTTCAATTCGGAAAATTGGGGTGACTTTACCCACTTACTATATAGCTGGGATACACCCCTCAGCTCGTAAGATCATCCACTCGACATGTTTGGAATTTCCGTCAGCACCGCCCAATTTCAACTTCCAGTTTTCCAGCGGCTTGACGTCCAATCAAAATCGAGATGTGAGCAGTGAGCAGCGTCAAAAACTTTTTGAATTCCAGCCATGTCTAAAAAATATCTCAAACAAAGTGTCAAAAACCATCAGAAACCTGATGGATATGATGCGATATGTGAAAATCCCCAATTCCTACCCCCTGGTAATTTAACAGCTTGCTATTGAAAATGGTCATAGAAATAGTTGATTGTCCCATTCATAGCATGGTGATTTTCCAGTTCTTAATCCCATTAAAATCCCATTAAATCACCATTTTCCTATGGTTTTCCTATGGTTTTCCTATGGTTTTCCTATGGTTTTCCTATGGTTTTCCTATGGTTAACCAGAATCTAATTTGTTTTAGATGGGGATCCCATGCTGGACGAGAATCCCAATATTGGCGAGTATTTGGAAACCCTCAAAAATCAAGAAATGAGCCATGAAAAATACCCCTATCCCATCTAAATAATTATACTAGTTGGTTGATAGATATCTCTGTTCTGAGTTATCATAATCCCACAAGAAACCAGTCAGTATACTACCTATAATGACCCATATTGCTTAGTATAAACCTCTATACCCTCTTGTAATTCAACATAGATGATCACAGGGCCAAGATTGGATTGGCATTGAAATGTATTGAAATTGGAGGGGCGGATGTCATGTGCCAACTGATATCCTATTTTCAGACACACCCAAATTGGAAATACTGTAGTTGGTTAGCTAAATCCCATCGAAAATTCCCATGATACATCCATCATAATCCCCTATGAACACGTTAAATCTAAATCAGCCACCGTTGAAGTAAACAATCCCATCCCCGTTCATATTAAACACCTCACAGAAACCATTGTAAAAAGTCGGGAATTTGCACTTGTATGGGACTATGTAGGGAATGTTTGGTGGTGGAGGGAAGGGATGATCAAAAACCACATATCAGCAATTTGTATGTGTCTGAGGTTTCCTAAAATAGGGGTATTCCCAAATCATCCATGTTAGATTGGGATTGTCCATTACAAATCATCCATTTTTAGGGTACCCCCATGGCTTAAAAACCATGGATGAATTTTTCGTATGGGTCAAGTCAGTACCCCAATCATTGGATGGTTAATACATGTTAACTCAAATCTGTGCTCCCTCAGGTCTTTCATTTTGACCCATACTCATACCCAAATTTTAAATGAATTAAATTACTATGATTGCTAACCACTTACGATTCCTGGAATGATCCCTAGCAGCTAACCCTCCTCCTCCCATTTGCTGCATGTGAAGCCTGATCATTATTCGCCATTCTTGTTAGCCATTGATCACCACTATTCCAGTTAGATCCCATCGATATTTCCTCAATATCCCATTCCATTGATATCTATCATTGGGTTGGTTGAAGGGAAAATCTACAGGAAACCATGGATTTTCCCATGAAATATAGAGGTTTCCTGTAAATGTTCCCATTAACCAATCCAATGAATCTAATGAAATTTGCATATTTCAAATTCTTTCAGATATGATCTTTCCCATGATCTTTCCCATGATCTTTCCTATGATCTTTCCCATCATCTACCCTCTGGTAATTCAATATAGCTATTGAAAATCGCCATTTAGTTCGTTCCTTTCCCGAACTCAAAAAATGGTGATTTTCCAGTTCGCTATGTGGGTCAGTACCAGAAGGTACACTCCAATTACAGTATCCATTATTCATCCATAATTGTTGTTTATTCCATTTGTTATCCATGGTATGGACCTTTCTCATCCACTATTCATCTGTTATATAAACTATCATTGTTTACTATTATTAATCAGTATCAAATATTGTTAGCCGGCGCTGTCTGTTAGCCAACAATAACGGATGAATTATTCTTATGTTTAATCATTATTCATCCATTCTACCAGAGGTTAACCCTTCTCCCCAATTTCATCTCTGTGTACCATGGTATCCAAATTTTGAGTATAGTGTAGTTGGTGATATATATATATATATATAATGTTGGTAAAACAATAATAAACCATCCCCCAAATCACCATAAATAGGTGGTATAAACCATTCCAAAATGGGTGGTTTATTATTGTTTTACCACCATTACTTAGACATACCCTTGTTGATTCCCCATTCATTTCAGCAACCGCCGTGGCCAAGCCGCCTGGCACTGCCACTGCCTGGCTCTGCGTTGCGCACTCCCCAGCAGTCGCCGCGCCAGGCCCCGTCTGCGGGAGCTGGGCCGAACCCTCAAACTGGACCTCGGCGCGCTGGGTGAATCGCGCGCCAAAAGAACAGCTGAAGCAACAAAAAACACGGGTTTCTCATGGGTTTTGATGGGATTCGTGTTGAGAAATTGGTTTCTAAATGTTTCTAAGTTCATTCGGAGTTGTTCGAAAGGGTCTCTTGAAAAAAGTCAGATGGTGTTTAACGACTTGCGAATTGTTTTTAAGATGTGTAGTCGGTTTGTAGTTTCTCACCGTTGAACATTTTTGCCAAAGCAAATTTACAGAAATGCAGGTTTCATCATCAACAGTTTGAGCCTGGAGAGAAAAAGTGATCATGTACGGACAAAAATGTACTGTTTATGCACAAGAACCTCTCTCTCTCCCGGTATAGGCGTACTGCTACAACTTCTTGCATTGGGATCTAGTTGGGATCTCTGACAAAGATGTGGGTGTAGGCAAGTTTCAAATGGGGTCTCATTGGATTGGGTTAATGGAAAATTTACAGGAAACCCCTATATTTTATTGGAAAATCCATGGTTTCCTGCAGATTTTCCCTCAAACCAAACTAATGAGGGTCTGAAAGCACAGCCAAAAACCCAGAAAAAAAAATGGGAGACTTGACCCAATCCTGGGCCCGTGTAGTGGTGGCAATGATGTTCTGTTGGGAATAATATTGAGCTGCCGTCTTTTTCTTGTGTGGCACTGTAAACCCAATGCCACGAAGCTCCAATTGGGGATGATTCCTGGTACAACCCATTTCTAGCAAAATGTTGGTATTGTTGACTATCAGTAGCTGCAGCGCAGCTAGCTCTTGGCGAATAATTCATACAAGGCAATCTGTTCACAACATCTTCGTCAGTCTTGCCACCTGGCATATTCTCAAGTTCAAGTCTTATCCCGGAAATTTTCGGATGCGCTCAACAATCTCTACTTCAATGTCGGGTGCTGCAAGTGCAGTCCACCTTCACGCGAGAACCTGGTCGATAGCCGCACAAAACCGCCCATCTGTGCGCACCAAAAAAAAACAAACGGGTGCAAACATCGATTCGAAATCCCCCCTGTGAATCCCACTTTTATGCGGATTTCTTGGTTCAGTCCAGGCGCAAATGAAGAAGATCCCCTTGCTTTTGCAGCTCACACACAGCCAGTGGCGCATCGCGGTCAGCATCGCTTCTGCAGCTCGGCGGCGCGTGGTCAGCATGGTCCACCTGGCGGCGAAGGATGTGCGGCTCGATAAAACCATGTCCGTCTACGTATATAATTGTATATATATATAGTAATATCTAGCATATAATCATCCTGAAGCAGATAGAATATGGAATGTTCAAAGATATCTCCAGGATGACGGACTCTATATATATATATATAGTATATAAATAGTATGATGTGCATAAATATGTATATATATATATATTTGCATTCATCTATTCATGTTTTGATTTATCTATTCGTTTAATTGGATTCAATTGACATATGGTGACACACGTATTATGCAAACATAGATTCCTGTGTGCTATGTCTTTGGCTCACATTGGCTGTGATTGTTGTGATATGGAGAAGGAGAAAGTGATAGGTAGGAAGCATTGACAGATAGATATACATAGAGTAGATTGTAGATTAGATCATGTTCAGATTTGATTAGATTCACAACCGATTTGATTAGATTCAGATTCAGATTAGATGGATAGATGCATAGGTAGATAAATGGTCCTGAACAATGTGTACACTTCATACGCAATCAGTGAAGATAGTCATGTGTTTCTGTGCATGTTCATGATTGCAAGTGCAGCATGCCCTATACCCATCAAAATCACAACTGCACCCCCAAGTAGTTGGCTTACCCTCTGGTAATCGAACAGTTTGCTATGGAAAATGGCCGTTTGTAGATGATTTACATACCCATTGAGAACGACGGTTTTCCATAGCATTGATTACAGTACTGGAGGGATCCCCCATTACGGTTGAGATGTCATTCTTATTCCTATTCTGATCATGAGTATAACTATTACTATTATTATAGTATCCTTATTTTTCTATTGACTGTTCACTAATGTTGGTAAAACAAAAATAAACCATGCATCCCTAATGACTCACCATTTTTATAGGTGGTATGTTTACCATTCCCAGTCATGGCTGGTGGCATTGTTGTCCCCCCACATCGTATCCCCCATTCTGGGACTTGTCTGGACCAACCCAGCACCCTCCCAGCCGACCAACAGCAGCTGGTACTTCTTCCTGGCGCTGCCACGACCTTCGTCAAAGGCGCCCTGCATCATCCGCTGCCTCTCTGGGGCCGAAGGGGCCGAAAATCGGGCAAAAATCTGGATGCTTAATTGATTGATAATCAACAACATATTCGTGTTACAATATCAATTGATTAACAATCATTAAACAGCATTCTCAATCAGAAAATGATGATTACAATAATGATTGTTAATGCTGTTTAATGATTACCAGAGTTTAGAATCATAAGTTGATTTAAGTGGAATGGTTCGTGAAGGTGCAGTATTGATGATGATTCATGATTGTTAATGATTGTTATGTAATGCTTGTTTTTGAACCGAGTGCTCATGATTGTGAATGAGTATCACTGTTGATGATGATATATTATCAATTGATTGTCAATCAACTAGCCCAACTGAGTTCAACTGGTCTAAAGATCCCTGTTGGTGAGTCCGTTTGAATCATTCATTTGCATGCTGGTTTTTGTTCATGCTTTATCAGCATTTTCCGTGTGCTACTTCGCCAGAACCCTGGTGGAATCTGACTTGAATCTATTCATTTGGGGCCAAAAATGATGGGCTTGATCTCGGTTTATCATTGATGAGATTCACCACCCCAAAAATCAAATGCTTTCATAGTGTTGAATAGTTGAATAATGTGGGTAAAACAATAATAAACTACCCATTTGGGAATGGTTTATGCCACCTATTTATGGTGATTTTGGGGATGGTTTATTATTGTTTTACCCACATTACTAGAATTATGATTCTGAAACTGTACATCTCTACTGATATGCCCTTTCTTTTTGAAGTCATCCCATGTCATGGTGAGTGATCATTCCGCCACATGGTGAGTAGTCATCAAGGCATCATGGCACCTCCGATGCTCCATGACAGACTTAACCCATGCATACCAAGGTCTACTGAGGACTGTACGATTAATGTTTAAGACCATATCTTAGCAGTATAAATAGTATAAACACATGGTATCACAGATAGTCTGTATAATGTACCATGGTCTAGTGAGTACAAAATAAAACATGCATCTAAAGAAAAAAAAAACGCTTTCAAAACAGCAACAATTTTCGTAGTAATCGACCTGGATGGGTTTCAAGAGTGAGTCTATGTCAGGTTCGTTAAGGCAGATCACCTTGTTTTCAGTCATCAGCCAGTGGCGCTCAGTGGGGGGACATGGGGGAACCAACCAGAAGATGTGATGAATATAATGGGTGATATTGTGAACATGATTGAACCATAGTTAACTAAGTCGGCAAACATAACTACGCGAATGATTGGGGTCGATGTGTCTGTAGTTAATCTGGATTACAATCCAACAAACATAAGTTGGCGTCACCACATTGTACTCATAACATCCAATACCAATCTATGATCATCTGTCTTAGTTGTCTTGGAAATTGCCAGTTTACATCATTTGTCAGGTGTTTTAACGGCAGGTTTACCAAGTTTAAAACTATCCCAAAAGTATGCTCGTCATCGCAACCAAATATCCCCAAGTATGGTTGAAAACAAATATAATATATATATATATACATATATTAAATCCACGAGACCATCATTGGCTCTATACCCATTGTACCTCCATTGTATCTCCATTTTAGAAGTTTAAATCCCATGTTCGTTGGCAAAGTGAATCCCACTTTCAGTGAACAAAATGCTACTTCAAAGCCACTGACACCTGGGCATGTTTCTGCAGCTCAGCGACACCAAGGAGATCTCCACCACAAAGGACAACAAAATGCCATAGATATTAGACCTCATCTGCTTGACGTGTGGAAGGTGTTTTTATATGATTTTTTTCTGGGGGGATTTTCAACCACGCTAAAAGTGGGATGATTGGCATGATGGAGATATGATGGCTATGTGAGATCTATATCATAGCATCTGCTTGATGTTTTTGGTGTGTTTTTTCTGCTGAAAGTTGTCACAACTTTGCTCACTGGATATGATGGATATATATATATATATATATACAGTGTATATATATATATATGTGGTAAACCTACAAGCCAAAAAACAAAATATACTCAAAATCGAACATCCCTCAAGAAATGTATTTTATAGGATATTTAGTATTTAGTCCCGAGGAAGCAACAAAATCAAAGTCTATGGTTCCAGTCCATCCAGGTATAATAACAATCATTCAGAAGATGAATATGGTCATGTTTTTTTCCCAATTTTTCAAACCCAAATCAAGATTTTAGCCCAAGTTGTTATATAGAAAAATCTCCATTTCTGAAGCTCAAATCATCTCAAATCCAATTCCTCAATGCCTTCCACTCCACCAGCGAAATGAGCTCCCCAACGACCGCAATGGGTCCGAGTCGAGAAAGGATCCCGCCTCGTTTTCGTTGGCGGTTTCTACATCAATGTGGACGGCAAGTCATTGGATTTCTGGAACCAACGGTGACCCCCCAAGACCCGACAAGCTGCGAGCAGTTGGGCGCAGGGACGCAACTCACGAGTCTTGGCCTGCGCCCAGGCCACTGGAGGTTCATCGAGGTTTGGAAGTGGCGTTGGGAACTAACCCAGTGAAATTATGGGATAAGTTGGTCAACCTAATATATCACAAACCTATCATTTGGGGAAGAGATTTACCACCCATCTATGCTAATATTAGGGGTGGTTTAATAGTTGGGCTTGCCACATTAATCGCAAATGGTGGACTTACAGACCAGAATCTAGAGGTTGGTATCGAACATTTTGGTGATGTGTCAATCCCCCGCTAAATAGGTTTGACTTTTGGTGGGTCTGATGTGGGTTGAAATCCATCCTACCCCAACGAACGAAAACATCTAAGTAAAGTTATGACATTATGTCGAGGAACCCACTTAATTGGATAGATCAAGGAAAGTAAAATTACATGGTTTCGCTCTGATATCAAATTTCCTCGCAAAGGTCCAGAAAAACAGATTCAATAATGTGATACTAGGGGGATGAGATGGATGACAGTCAGAAATCCTCGACAAGCTACCTAAAAGGAAGGGCCGAGCAATGAACACGAGGGTGTAAACAACCAAGATGATAAAGATGAAGGGGTCGCTTTGCTATACCGTAAACCATCATTTACCCACCGGTTTTCTAAACTGAGGGGCTAACCCTGGGTGGGTTTCATCACCTTCAATCGAATGATCAACCGCTATTCAGATGGAACTGTTCTGAAATGATCAATCCATTTGTTTTTAAATTCTAACTTTGCCGCAGTGAAATCCAACGCCTAAAAACAAAATGCCAGTGGTTAAAAAAACCTGCCAAGCTACCAAACCCACGTTTCTGGCTTCCAGGATCTGTAGGGGTTGGGTCAGAAATTGAGAGAGCCACGCAACTCGTTTGCTTGCAGGATTTCCTGTACAGTATTTACCTGGCCAATCTTGAGGATACAAATAATTTGACTCATACTACCTTGCCAATCAAACATGGCGCACTGGAAAATCCCGTACATCAACGCTTGCAGGTGCTGGGATGTCACTCGATCCATGTTCAAACCGTTGAGATCACCCTGCGCTGCGGTGCTGCCTCGCGGACCACGAAACGTGGTTTACCACGACACGGCGGCTTTGTGGGCGCAGCATTCAGAGCGTTCGAGGGTCGCAGGGCGGCACCTGGAGCAGTGAAGTTAGGCAGGCAGCCGCAGGTAGGTAGTAGGTAGCAACATGTAGCAACTAGCAAGTAGATGCAAGTAGTAAGAGTAGCAGTTGAGTATATAATAAGAGTAGTAACTGAATAGTAAGAATAGCAAGAGTATGAAGCAGAAAGTCGCAGTAGCAGTTTTGATAAATCGTCAGGGCCATGCTAGTTCAAAGTTTGCCATTGGGTTTATCTGCTCCAGCCTTTGCTAATTTTTCGTCCTCAAAGTTGGTTGTAACCATAATAACCATCATGAAATTAACACTGTCTGTGGCTTAAGTCCCAAGTTCACATGATTCGCTGGTGAATGTCCCAGCCTGGCAGCTGTGGAGGTTCTAATGTCCCCATTTGCTGAGCATCACCGCATGACCGAAAGATCCAAACTCATGATGAGCTTCGATCTCACGGTGATGCGCGGCTCATGAGCTTGTGAAAAGTGGCTTAAGTTTAGCCAGCCATGAGCTGTCAGGAGCCCATCGAAGGTTATGGTAAGCCGTTTACAAGCTGGGGTGATGATTAAAGGTTGGTGGACAACTGCCAATATATTGATGAGATCAGGTGTCTTCAGAAGTGAGGTCCAACAAACCATAGCAGTATGTTTCTGGCTTGGCCAAAACATCTTGAAAAAAAAACACCAAAAAGGACTGTGAGTTGATCCAGACGCTGACGGCGATAGGTCGGCATCATACAAACAGAGGCAATGCGTAATTCATCTATATAGATAGTGTGTATATGTGTATATATATATATGTATATATGTATATATGTATATATGTATATATGTATATGTGTATATGTGTATATATGTATATATGTATATATGTATATATGTATATGTGTATATGTGTATATATGTATATATGTATATATGTATATATGTATATATGTATATATGTATATGTGTATATGTGTATATATGTATATATATGTATATATGTATATATGTATATATGTATATATGTATATGTGTATATGTGTATATATATGTATATATGTATATATGTATATATGTATATATGTATATATGTATATATGTATATGTGTATATGTGTATATATGTATATATGTATATGTGTATATGTGTATATATGTATATATGTATATATGTATATATGTATATATGTATATATGTATATATGTATATGTGTATATGTGTATATATGTATATATGTATATATGTATATATGTATATATGTATATATGTATATATGTATATATGTATATGTGCATATATGTATATATGTATATATGTATATATGTATATATGTATATATGTATATCTGTATATATGTATATATGTATATCTGTATATATGTATATGTGTATATGTGTATATATGTATATGTGTATATGTGTATATATGTATATATGTATATATGTATATATGTATATATGTATATATGTATATATGTATATATGTATATGTGTATATATGTATATATGTATATATGTATATATGTATATGTGTATATGTGTATATATGTATATATGTATATATGTATATATGTATATATGTATATATGTATTGTGATTGGGATCACACTGGTAGGGAGTGCAGCTGAAGATCAATACACCCCAATGCAGGCAAACGGAATCGCACTGTTTTGGACACCTGATGCTGCACCTTCGGATGATCTGCCAAGTTCTAATGGAGCACCTCTCCAACTTCCNCACCCCAATGCAGGCAAACGGAATCGCACTGTTTTGGACACCTGATGCTGCACCTTCGGATGATCTGCCAAGTTCTAATGGAGCACCTCTCCAACTTCCAACGTGATTGAACACCACAAGCGATAGCAAAATGCTGGCCGCAGCAATGAAACGCCTATGGCTGCAAGTCAAAACCTCTCCCTCCTCACCCGGGCTGTCCTCAGCCTATGACTGCGGTAGTCATCGGGCACATGGTTTGCTTGACCCTGCTGGGATTCATAGAAAGGCTCAAATGGTTGCAGTTAAGGACCTCAATACCTGGACATTCACANTGCGGTAGTCATCGGGCACATGGTTTGCTTGACCCTGCTGGGATTCATAGAAAGGCTCAAATGGTTGCAGTTAAGGACCTCAATACCTGGACATTCACACTCCCAATAAATCAACTGTTGTTGTTTTGTTGGTCTTGCAACCATTTGATACGATTTCTGGCATGAGCTCGATCTTTCAGGATTTGTTCTTGGTCAAAAAGCTTGTACTTACCGATCTTCAGGGTATGCCGCAAAAATGAACATTCCATCTCCTTTGTCAGGGCGTCCGCAAGCTGTGCGCCGCTGTGGACCCAGTGGAGGCGCACGCCTTCAGCTAAGAGATCTTTTATTGATCTCGCCAGAATCTGTGTTCGAAATTCCTGACAATTTGGAGGCGCCGTCCTAGAAACCAAATCGTACAACGACTTGCAATCCGTCACCGCCACATCATCTTGCTTCAGAGTGGCTGTTGCTACTGTTGTTGGCAGTTTCTGAAGTGTTTGTTTGGTACTCTTCCAGTCTAGTTTCGGATTCAAAATCCATCCCCAAAAGAGGCGAAGCCAGGATAGCTGGTCCAGGGTTGAATTCAGAGATGTTGCTTCGGCTGAAAGTGTGCTGACAACAACCTTTTGGATCTTCTTACATCCCCAAGAGATAGGAGATACTGGGCTGATTACATTATCCAAAATTTGTCGATGAGTTGTCATGATCATCATACCAGTATGAGAATCTGGTTGCTTCTGTGAGGAAAAGGATGCATCTGAAAAAGCCAGGAACCGGATGTCGTCAATTGGAATTGGCTGAATTGTCACTGTTGTCTCTTTGAATCGCTTAGCATCATGCAGTACCTTATTAGCTTGGATCAGGGTCTGTACGGTCGCCTGGTTCACTTGACTCTGGAGATAGCTGAGACGGCTTGCAAGGTCAGGCCTGGTGTTGACTGACGCGTATTGCAATGACCCAATTAAAGCTCGCAGAGCTTGCTGTTCCTCCGAGGTTACTGGGCTCTGACCCTGAGCTCTTCGTTCACCTGAGACATGAATAGCATCTATCTTCGAAACATATTTTTCCTGAGACCGTGTGATGCTATGATCTGCATGTTGATGCATTTCGATGCCAGTGAACACAAAACTTTGATTCTTCTTCGCACCAAATGGATATCTTTTCTCCAGCTTATGCAGTTGTTCCATGAAGAATGCATGTCCGCCACATAAACCATCGTCCACATGTACACCTATGACCCCTGAAGGTTGTCGATGACCATCTTGATATAGGAGATACACTGTTGGATCGAAAGGTGAAGGAATAAAAGATAACTCACGCAGTGCTCGGTCAAGTTCATTGAACCATAACAAAGGTGCATCTATGAGTCCGTATGCTGATTTTGTCAACTTGCAAACTTCGTTTGGAGCCAATTGCATTGCTTTGGCCATCTCTGCAGGCGGCTCGAGGCCAATGGTTCGGCCTTGGGTGGAGCCTTGCAAAAAGGCGGCTTTGATATCGAAACTCATCAGGAGCCAGTTCATTGAGGAAATCAATTGGAGTATCAACATGCGTGACTGCCTATTCAAAGTCGGACTATCCCTTGGCACCTCCTCGAGTGCCGGATCAAGGTATCCCAACACAACTAACCTAGCCTTAGCCTTACGGTCTTTGCCGACCTTTTGTTGCTCCAACTTATCCTCAATGGGTTTCCACGTGTAGATCCACCGGCACCGCAAAATTTGCTCCGGTGACAACTTGTCTCGTAGAATCCTGCACACTGTTCCTGTGCTGAGCCAATTCGTGATCTCAGCCTCTTTAGCTTTAGCAAATTCAGCTTGTTCAGAAGAGTTCAAATGACTCAATTTTACTTCAGTTCGCTGTTTCTTTGAGGCTGTAGCCAAAAATATCACATCCTCAAGCTGATCGATTGTCAAAAGGCTGATGTCACCTGGGTTGTCGATATCAACTTCAAAGCGCCATGCCAAATGGTCTGAGCTTTGGAGATGGTCTTGTGGATCTACATCCATGCATGTCAAAAGGTCGCATACCAGTTCATCATCGGCTTGTGGGTCATTAATCGGAACTTCATGAGGAGGGAGCTCTGGTGGAATGGCATCATCGTTATTGTTTATGTTTATGGGACCATTATCTTCATTTGGTGAACTTTGGTTATTGTCACTTGCATTTGATGGTGGAATCTCTGGTTCGATGTCTGGTTGATCTTGTGAAAATTGTGATGGATTTCGGCCGTGACTCATTGTCTGATTGACAGTTGGATTTGAAGTTGGTGGCATGGGCAAATCTGGATTATTTACATTGGTGGAGGATTGGCTTGTAATCTGTGAAAGTGGTATTGGCATGTTTGTATCCGATATCAACTGGGCTTCAACCGCACTGACGGGGCGAACATGTTCAGGGGCAGCTCTGACCAAGTTACCAAGGTGCTGGCAAAACACTACCTTATTGCTATCTTGCTGGATGACTTTTGCAGGTCCGATCCATCTCTGTGAGACCTCACTGGCCCTCCAGATCATGACCCATTCGCCAGGTTGATACTGGCCTCGGTCAGGTCTACTGCGCCGCAATGCGGCACGGCGAATTGCCATGTCGTTATCTGCAGAAAAGAAAGCCCGACGGGCTGTTTCGCGCATCGCCAGCTGGTTTCGAAATTTGAGACCAAGACCGGACCCCTCTGTGGCTGTGACATGGGATGGCAAACTTTCGTCACTGGTGTTCGATGCAGGAACTCTAAGACCCTTGCCAAAAACCAACATTTCAGGTGAGAACCCCTGACGGAGACTACAACTGTTTTTTGCCATCGTGCACATACTGAGGGCTATCTGGAGTTGGCCATAGCTGGTGATTTCATGTTCTGCTTCATACTTTGAGAGCATGGCTTGGAGAATATCTCCATGGCGTTCTGAGCGGCCAAGCTGCCAGTGTGCCTGTGGAGGAATGATGGTTCCTTTAACACCCATCGATTGCAGATACTTTTCAAAACCTTCGGAATTGAATTCAGTTGCTGAATCAGCTATGAACTCATTGGGAGGTCCTGCCCAATTGATCCAGGCCATGTTGAGTTTGTCAATGGCATGTTCGGTGGTTCGGTTTGGGGCAATCATGGCAACATGATAGTTGGTACCGTGGTCCAAATAATGGTAGAAGTGGAAAGTGGATCCTTGTTTGTTTGTCCAGCTTACTCCATCAACCGATACTTTATCCCCAAAGTCGATTTCTGATTTGAGTGTTGCCGGTCGAGCAATCTTGGGTTTCTTCTGCATTTGGCATGTGGAACACTGGAAGTCTTCCAGGGCTTGAATCATCGTTGCAGGGTATCCCTTTTGGCGTAGCACTTGACTCAAAATTGGAGTTGATGGATGCCCCAAGTTCTTATGGATTCTGATCAGCAAACTCCTTTCCTCTGCGGGAAGTGCCATGAACCTACTACCATGTTGTTGACTCATGCTATCAACATGTTCGTGTGATTGTTGCTTGATAACATCAACATCAAGTTGTTGGCTCTTAGCAGAACTTGGCAGATCCACCACTTGAGACGGTGGTGTCAACACACCTGCAGTGCCAGTCTGTACTGGTGGTTCAGCCGGAACCGGGATTGGTGGCATTGCAGGGGCAGCATCCGCAGCGACGGGTTCCTGTCTTTCATCTGGATTGGCTGCAAAGACCGTTATATTCACATGGCTTGCCTTGAGTTTCCTAGTCAGCTGACGTTGAGAAAGCTTGGACCAGTCCTCCCATTGATCTTCCATTAGAAGTTCTTTGGTGCCACGACATTCAATGATGGCTTTCCGATATGGAGCTTCTTCTGGATGTAAATCCTTTGGGGGAGCCATGGTTCTATCCATCCCTTTACCTGCGATGACTTGGACTACCTTTTTGTCGTTGAAGATCTTTTGAATGGCTGCAAGAACATCGGGGTCAACAATTCGAGATTTTCCTACTCTCGGCAATGTCGTTTTCAGGTTTTGTATCACATCAGTCACTTCTTGGGAGACCGGTGCAAATGAGGATTGGATTACCTTCAATCGTTTGGCCGGCATGCCAGTGTGTGTCTCCGGTCGAGCAGGTTCACGCTTGCCCGAGAAATGTGCAGAGGCACTGCGGGCTCGCTTGCATGCTTGGGACAATGGTGTCGCAGTGGAGGGCTGTTGCCTCTTGGATGCGACTGCCAAAGCTGGGACTTCCTCCATATGACCCTTCGGCCATTCATGACATGTCTTTGGCAAAATTTTGGCAATCAACCGAGCAAACTTTCGGGGATATCGTTCAGAGTATTCAGTTCTATTCATGCAAATCCCCTTTACCCTAGTGGTCCCTTCTAAAACTTGGTGAGTATGATCATGTCGACAGTATCTTCCATGTAGGCTTTCGAACATCTGACGTGACGTTGTACGGAGGGCCATGCTCTTCTGGATAGGCATTTGGGACACCGGGTCACGCAGGTCACCAAGTCGACACATGTCAAAATGGGCTTCCCAGGTTTTGGCATACAACTCATGCAATAATGGAGAAAAGAACATGGCTGATCTGCGAGGCTGTTCCCAATGCATGTGATGTCCCGTCACAAATTGATATCGAAGCAAAACAATGCCCAATGCGAGCTGGTACAGCATGTCTTGTCGCTGCAGCATCACTGCCTGGAAACTTTCGTGGGAGCGTTGGGCATTAAAATTACTCCATGAGCTCCATGGTTTACAAACAGGACTATACCACAGGTTTTTCGGCTGCTGAGTGACAAGGCGCACGAACAAACCACAGCGACCATCCTTGGTGGACAGATCGCCTTGCTCAAGGCTATGTCGGTTGGCTTTGTGACCCATGTTCTGGGCTTGATGCGTCAGCTCACTATCAGGGCTGCAGAAAACTTCAAGAAGGTCAATGGACTGTTGGATCTTATGATTTTGTTGTTGGACTTGAGTGAGTTCAAATTCAAATTGTTGAACAAGTTTCTGAAACTGCATTTGAAACTGTTGTGGACAAGTGGAAAATTCAGTGAGCATGCATTCATCATGGTCTATGTCACCAGCCGAACGAAAGCCTTCGGCATCAGCATTGAGGCATGTTTCAGATCTTGCTTCACTCGGACTCACTGGGTCTCGGCTTTGCGGATGTGGTCCAAGATCTCGGACATCGCCCCTTCGAGGTTCATCATCCTCGCCTGCAGAGCGTCGATCACTTCCGATTGTGCGTTGCACACCATGGTGGCCTCCATCCAGTCCTCGGTCTCGATCTCGGCTGCAGCAGCTTCGGCTTCGGCTGCCTCCATGGATGCCAGGAGCTCGGGAGATGCTCGAGGAAAGCTCTTGGCTTTGGCCTTGGCGGCCACTGATGGGATTGGCATCTGGGTTGAAGCACGGGTGTGCTCTTCCAGAATGGCACTTGGTGTGAGGCCCTTCTCCTCCATGCCCACCATCAGCTCGATGAACCAGAGGAACTTTTTGTGCTCCAGCTTGTCGGAGCCTTCGTAGGTTCTCACGATCCATTTCACCCAGGCTGGCTCCTGATGCCACACTTGAAGGTAGGACTTCCCAGCGTGAGCACGTCCAAAGTCGATCTTCTGATGGCACATGTCTTGAAATGCCATCTGCCGGAAGCTCTCCATCGGATCGGCATAGCTTCCTGTGCGCAGATCGCCCAGGCGTTTGGAGAGGCTCATGATGTTCAGCAACGTCGGATGATTCACCTGACTGGGCTTTGAACCGAGTGATCCCTACGGATGCATGTGCATTCTCATCACTGCTTTGATCCTTGGCACTTGATTCTGAATGTTCATTGTATTTGGAATTTGATGTTGAAAAATTGTTCAGTGAAGTTTGATGAACTGGCTCAACTGAAGTGGCAGTGCAGTCATGCATTTCGTGTGGTGCTTCGGCTGAACTTGTGGCAACTGGAATGTTATTGGATTCCTGGAGTGCGGCATGCTGTTCAACGGGCAAGCTCTCACTTTTGCGAGGGCTGGATTCATCGACATGTGCAAAAGTCTCGGCAAAAACACAAGCCTGACTGGCTCCTTGTGCCAGTTCGTTGACATCAAGCAAGAATAATCCCCTCGGACTCAGCTTCAGGGCTATCGGCTTTCGCAACAGAGGGCTGTGCAAAACATGATGGGCTACATCGATTTGGGCCTTCAGAGTTCGAAGCAAGGTGTTAGACAACAGCAATGGAGTTTGCCCTTGGACAACCGCAATCTTTAACCCCAGCTTTCCTACGGGAAGCACTAAAGCATATTGGCTCTCCAAAGTCCCCTGATTACCAAAACGAAACGTCACTGAACACTTACAACGAAATACTCGCTTTCGAATCTCATCATGAAGTCCCTTCAAAAGGTCGGGAATCAACTCGCTTCCTATGACAGACTTAGTGGCACCGGTGTCAAGGATGCCCATAGTCTCATGCGATGCAAAAAACACTGGCTCGGCGGTTGCGAGTCCAGGGCAGGGTGTCGGCAGACTCACTTCACTTTGGATGGCAGGCAGGTCCGTGGGTGCATCATTCCTGGGCTCAGGAATGTCCCCCTGGTGTCTTTGGCTTGGACTGAAGGATAACCGTCTAAACCGATTATTCTTATCCCCATTATCCCCATGATCTACTCTATCCCCATTAACTACAAACCTCTTACCCCTGAGGTGAATAGTTGTGACAAAAACTGAGTGCATACTGGGCTCATCGAGAGAAGTCTCAGCGATCTCTGGCAAGGTGAGAAACTCAAGCGGCAGGAAATCATCGGCATTGTTTGGCATGGGGTCAGCCGGAATGGCGGTCAAGGTTGGTGCCACTGAACCCTGGGCAGCAGGCTTTGGCCGATCGGGGCACTCAGCCTTCCAATGCCCTTTTCGTCCGCAAAGGCGGCACGAGGTTTCTAGCATTCTTTGCTGTAAGGACTTTCGGTGTCCTTTGAATCCTCCTTTGCCCTTGCCTTTGAAGGACTTTCCAAAACCTTTCCCTTTGGCAGGATTCGTGGGCCAGAACCCCCGATTCTTGAACCTCTCACTCAAGCGTCTACGGGCATCAGTGTACAGGCTGTATGCTGCTGCTAATTCGGAATCTTCCTGAATGGTGTCTGCCATTGCAGACTCGTATTCACTCACCAGCAAAGCGTCTTCGTCCCCTTCCTGGACCAACGCATCCAGCATATCCTCCTCAGTTGGCTCCTCGGTCATGTAGGCTGTGCTTTCCCAAGATGCATCCTCGGGATCATCTACTGACAGATTGGCTGCATCGTAGATCTTACCTTTCACCTTTTTTGCACCTATCATCTCATGAAAGAAACCAGATCCGAGCATGCGAACCGATTGGCTCACTTTGTCGATTGACAGCTTTCCAGTATCGGATGCATCACTTTCTAAGATCACACGTTTCTTGTCTTCATGGCTAAGGAGAGATCCACGGAGCACTATGTACGAGCCAAGCTCTTCCAAGCTCATCTTCTTTGACAGCAACTCGGTCCAGTAGATGTCGGCACGTGCTAGGTAAGAGTCGTTTGACTCATCTGACTTCTGAGAACACCTGAAAAGGGCCTTCTCCACGATCTCGTACTTGCGCTCAAGCGTGACTTTTCCCCAATGGCCACCCAGAGCGGTGACCAACTTCTGAATCCCTGCTTTGTCATTTGTCAAAATCTCAGTTCTCTGCAGCTGTAACTTCTGAAAAGCAGCACCAGTTGTATTCAAAATCAACCTAGTTGCAAGCTCGTTGAGCTTTTCTGCGGGCCAGATATCGGACAACATCTCAACCTTTTGGACATACTGCTCTAGTTCATCCTTAGATGGATCAAAAGTCGGAACCAAATAGGTCAGCTGAGTCGGAACTGATGTGGTTGAAGCGGATGAAGAGGCTTCACGGGAATCACCTGACATGGTCGGTGGCCACCTCCTCAATCTCGCAAGCAACTGTTCTCACAAAACTGCCAGAAATCGGATACTCACAAAGGGCCTGGAGCTTATGGTAGCTCCGCTACCAATGTGATTGGGATCACACTGGTAGGGAGTGCAGCTGAAGATCAATCCACCCCAATGCAGGCAAACGGAATCGCACTGTTTTGGACACCTGATGCTGCACCTTCGGATGATCTGCCAAGTTCTAATGGAGCACCTCTCCAACTTCCNTGCGGTAGTCATCGGGCACATGGTTTGCTTGACCCTGCTGGGATTCATAGAAAGGCTCAAATGGTTGCAGTTAAGGACCTCAATACCTGGACATTCACAATGTATATGTGTATATGTGTATATATGTATATATGTATATATGTATATATGTATATATGTATATATGTATATGTGTATATGTCATATACACATATACACATATATACATATATACAATATATGTATATATGTATATATGTATATATGTATATGTGTATATGTGTATATGTGTATATATGTATATATGTATATATGTACATATGTATATATGTATATATGTATATATGTATAATACATGTATATACTGTACATACTGTACATACTGTACATACTGTACATACTGTACATACTGTACATACTGTACATACTGTACATACACACATACATATGTACAGTAATATGTGTTTATGTATATGTATATACAGATACATATGTATACATGCGTGGATATTTTTCTGTATATTTTGCATGTTGCCAGATCCCGGATCCCTGGATTGTCGGCCCTTTTTGATTCCCAGAAGTCGACATTGGCTGATGGCACTGTAGCCGAGGAATGCAAAGCCGCAAGCAATGCCCGCTCTACTGGAATGTATTTAAGGATAAACCATAGGAAAACCATGGGAAAACCATAGGAAAATTGTGATTTAATGGGATTTTAATGGGATTAAAGATGATTTACCCTCTGGTAAACGTTTACATAACTCTGGAAAATCACCATTTGTTATGGGAAAATCCACCATTTCAATGGCCATTTTCAATAGCTATGTTAGTTTACCAGAGGGTACTACTTGGGTCTTTGGCTGATTGGTCGTACCGCTGCCTTGTGATGGATGGGTAACCTACCGCTTGGTTGATTCATGAGTAAATCTCCTCGTGCTAGGTGCTTGATGCTTGATGCTTCAGTTTGACCCACATTGTCAGATTAAGTCAGATTTAAGTCTCCACCCATCCAAATCTGACCATGCGAATATTTCTTCTCTAAGAAACATCAACCGTCAACCTGAGATCGTGCTCACAGCACTTTCCGAGCAGAGTTCCAATCACTGCGGCTGCACATGAATGATCCACCTCTGCACACCCTTCACCTCTAGCGACCCTGAAACCATCGCAATTTCTGCGGCGCAATGCAATGGTCGATCATTCAACGTCCTAAAAACTACTCAATGACATCTGACCAGCTTGGTCTGCAATGGCAAGGTGGCACGCTCAGCTGAAAAAAACGCTTCACTGATTGAGTTCATGGTCCATCTTAGATGCGGAGGGATGGACCGCAAAGGAAAAACATGCAAAAAGCTGGGTTGTAACATGTTGCAACCTTAGTCAATTCATGTTGATCCTGCTAGTTACTGGGAATCATACGCCCAGTTATATTGGGATATGATATAAATGGCCTTAACTCGCAGGGGGCTCATGGTTCAACACTTTTTCGCCGTAACAAAGGGCAGATCTGTGGCCCTCATGTGCGCGCCAAATTAATCTTAGTAATCCCATCCTCCGAAGATTAAACACACCCATTCTATGGTCTCAAATATGTGGCGTCATCCCCTATGAAACCATGGTGTTAAGGGGAAGGGTAAGTTCGGGATTCAAAATCGTGAACCGAGCTCTGGTCGTCTCATCTCCTGGATACTTGGGGATGATGAGCCCGATAAAAGGTGGCTCACCGCACTTAGGAAGTGGGTTATAACCCCAGTTAGAAGTAGATGAACCCTACTTGTCCCATTTACACCTCGGGTTTTCGAAGCCACTTAGTGCAAGTGGGATGAGGCACCAACTGGGGAATTTGGGGGGGGCAAAGGGATTATCATCGATGAGATCTCCCATCCATGATCTGAAAATTGGGGCCCTTACATAGCCATTTTGGTAGGGTAAATGATCATCAAGCAAGGGGATGGGATGGAACGGAAGGTACCCTGTTTCCAGACTAACCCACATCCCAATTGTGGATCATCCTGGTGGCCAGCTAATTCACCCATCAACAATCATTTATCAGCTTTACCATGTGGTTATTCAACATAGCCATGGAAAATGGCCCATTTATAGATGATTGATGGTGATTTTCCGATTATAGATGGTGATTTTCCATGGCTATGTTAAATAACCAGAGGGTATAATAGATATATATATATATAGATTGTATATATACATATACATATACATATACATATACATATACATATACATATACATATACATATACATATACATATACATATACATATACATATACACTTTCTTATATCACAATTTCTAATGCTTGACAGCCATTTATCAGTTGTAATGATCACCATTTACCAGTGCTCGTCATCATTTTAAAACCCATTTCTCATTGTTGTATCGATATTTATCAGTTCTCATCACCATTTCTTATAGTTAAAAACCATTTCAAGAAAACAATTCTTGGTGAAAATGGTGGAACCACCATTTTCATCTTTCCAGACTTGGTTGATACTGGTGGGGATTCTGGTGATCAACTCACCTCAGCTTGGGCATGCCACGCTTTTTCCGCCCACCGTCGTCATCACCGTCTTTTGCGGCGCCGGCGACGGCTGGTGGAAGGCCTGGGGAAGGGCCATCACGACGTGGGCGGCAGGGCCACCTGGGAAGTAGGCAGAGGCTGGTTGAGGTGGAAGGGGCCTTGTTGGGGATTCACTCACAGCGGACATGCATGCGCGTTTATGTTCATTTATGTGGATTATGTTTACATTCATATTTATTTATTTATAGACATATTTACAAACTGTTTATAGACATATGGAGATATGTTTTCCCATCTATAATAAAAATCAACCACTTACCACCTACCCTTGAGCAGGGCTGAAAATTCTCCAGACCCATCTACTGGCCCTGGTGTTTCCATAACATCTCCTGGGGTTCCCGTGCGCGTAAGCACCGTGGCAGAAAGGGCTCGTGAGGGGCCGCTGCTTGGCGCGCTTGGCGCGGCCGCAGCATGTGACAAGAAGGTCCTGCGGCCATTGTGTTTCCTGGGTTATGAATTGGCTTAAGGGAAAACGACGGGAAGCCCACTATTTCGGCGGGTTTCAAGTTCAAATATGTTTAAACCATGATTTACTTTAATTTTATGTATTGTTTTCCCTCACATCAAGGTATTGAACATTCGGCTTTACCCAAAAATAAGGTAGTATTTTGCCAACCCGAACTTCAGAATGTGGATCAAACGGGGCTGTAATTTTCATGCGGCTCCAAGAAGTCACTTGGTCAATCGAAATGGGTCCATGTCATCCTGGGCTCCGGTGCCGTTGCGTTGAGGCATCGACCTGGAAGAAGGAGGTTTCACAGTTGTATTCGGAAACTGGCTTTGTTGCTGGTCAACTCCTATTTTTTTTTCTAGACATCCTCTATTTCATGATATATGCCCGCGATATTCCCATGAAATCACCCAACTCCCACCTCTCCAATACCCGCGCCTCGCTGCGGTTCCGTCGACCGTGCGCGGCCGGCCACGGCCCCAGCTTCACGCGCCACCGCGACCGGGGCCTGCTGGACTTGCACCTGGAGTAAAGTTTACAAATTGATGGAGCTCAAAATTGGTAGAATCGCTATCCCATAATGTTGTTAAAACAATAATAAACCATCCCCTAAATCACCATAAATAGGTGGTATATAATTAATTATGATGTCCTATTCTCATAATAATATCTCATAAAAATGAAAATAGAAAAAGAAAATGTTGTCCTTGTTATATCATGATATCCCACATAAAATATATGAATTCCCATAGTTCATCAGTTCATCATGACTTCCCATCGGCACCTGGTAGTTTGTCAGCACTCGCTGTCCCGGGTAGTGCCAGGCAGTGACCACCTTTGGTTTTTTGGCAACAAGTTTTGGCACTTCCCAGCTGGCCATGGGCTAACAAGCCATTTCCTGCTAAGGCACAATGTGTCAGTAATAACCATATTCCTACAATGTGGGGCCCCCGTTCGATAGCTAGCTTGGTTTATAACTGGTTGGTGCAAATAACTCCAATAACTTCTGTATATTATGGCTTATAGTAGATAAAACTATAGTTGATGGGGTTTATAAACCAACAAACATAACTAGGCGGCCCCACCTTGTATGCAGTACATTAAGAGTGAAATAATCCACCAACTACCCCCAATTTCTGCATCACCTCAGAGCTTCCGGACACCAGCTGGGACACTTTTCGGATGCAGAACTTGCCGCACGGGTGACCTACATGGCTTTTTGATCGCCGTTGGAGCAAGAAAAAGAGCGGTAGCACGAACGGAACAATGGCGATTTCAACAGGAAGATTTTTTCGGTTTCACGAAGAATGGCGATTTTCACGGGATCTGAGCAAGACCAATTGCCCATCTTCGAAGCAACACGAAGTGAGGATTGGAACCAGAAAAATGGGATATCATCTAGAATAGGGAAAGAATCCGCAAGAACAGCGTTTGAACCACGACAGATTGGCATATCCGATTCAACCCACAACAATAGGGAATTTCATCGAGAAAAAACAGCACCTGGATGATAAAAAAAACTCAACTCTGCTTTGAATGTTACATCCATAGCCTGATATCTCGCCAGATTTGTCTAGCCATGTCCATCTCATGCTTGAGATCAGCTTCGCATGTTCTCGCTGGTTTGTAGACCTATCTAAGTATGTCAATATTACCATAAACCCATCTTGACATCTTCCAATCTCATCCAAGTTCACTATGTCATAGTCAAGATTATCTAACTATCATGTTCGTTACAGTAATGTTGATTTATGAATTCATTATCTGATCATTATCTATGATAACCTACTGTTCTTCGCCATTCGAAGAATGGCCATAACTTGGGGCCCCCTGCAAGGTGCGCACCACAGCCGGAGCTACCTCATCGGAGAAAACTGTTGGAGATATAAAAACCAAGGGGGACCCAAGAGGGCTATACGTGGATACATCTGGCCTGTGGCTCGTCAAGTCCCCGGCAAAAATCAAACACCACTAGGGAGAACAATTCACTCGTACTTTAACCATCTATCTTTAAAAAAAAACAAACGAATATGGAAGTGAATGTACAAGTGTTTCCATTCTCCCGCAGGAACCCAATACTTGGGAGTGCAGTACCAGGGAACCTTTGTGCAGATCAACCCGCCATAGTTACAGGGATCATCTCCCAACTCGTAGGGGGTTCAGAATCCCATGGTTATACCCTTTTATAATCCTGACTGCACCCCAAAGTATATATAGCATTATATAGCCATGTAGAACTGATCAGTGGTTGACAACCCATATATACAGTAACCCATATTTAAGTATAAGATATAAATACATATAAATACGAGATATTCCATTAATGCAACTGGGTGTAAAAGAAGAGGGGTATCAGGGATCTTGGGGTGAACTCATTGATGACATCATGGGTAAATATCCAATAAAAGGGGAGGAGTTGGATGACTATATGGCAACCCCCAAAGTTGGAAGTTAGTAGACTCCAATCCCAAAGTAGAAATTGTTCGGAGGTTTCACCTCTTCGGAATCTTGTTTGGGGTAACTACAAGAATGAACAACTTACATCGGTATCCATCACCAAAAATCATCGAGCAGATCTATGAGGTACGTAGCACAACAACTGCTATATAGTAGCATGGCCCTGAAGTGAGGATGCTAAATGCTTCGCGTTTTTAGTGGGGTTAGAAACCTCTCTTATGTCATAAGGATGCTATAAACATAAACAGAAATGCTATCAGACCTAGCATTCGCCCGAGTTTCTGAGTTTGCTGGTCATTCCCAGCCATTCTACTTGGCGGTTCACCCCAAGGAATCGCCAGTCAGGTGAACTACCAAGTACCCTCCGATGGGGTGCTTTTACTTCGATGACTTTCCCATATTCAAACTGCCATTTTTGGAGGATTTCCCAGCCATGCTTGATGACACTTAACAGTTATTAAACAAACAAAATCACCAACATTCCTTTAATGTCCCATGAACATTCCATTGTGTCATGTCCTATTCTATCCCCATCATGCCACCATAGAGTAAAACCCCATTGTATCAACATTCAAGTCCGTGGGGATCCCGCCTGCGGTTGAGAAGAGCCAAGTCGGGCCTGACCAGATTTCACCAAAAAAAATGTGGATGTTTGACCAACAAAAATGATAAAAAAAGGCCACCGGAGATTGTCCGAAACCACCCAAAACACTTGGGTTTGACCAAATTGGAGATTTTACAGATCAAACCAGCAGAAGTGGTGATGTCATGATCTTAGTAGCAACCATTGGGAGTTGAGAAACAAAAATATGTTTTCATCCACAAAAAAAAGGTTCGTGACCATCACCAAAGGCAAGGCCCCTCAACAAAAAGGCCTAAGGGATAGGAGTGATAAACCCAAATCAACCCTTATTGGATCTTATTAGTGCCTTGTTAAACGCATCGTGTTGAGAATATCTTTGGGTACGCTTCCATGTCTAGGATGGCGATACATCGCACTAGAAGGATGCACCCTCTGAAACTCAATACTTGGGAGTGCAGTACCAGTGAACTAAGTGGATATACATATACAACAGTTGTAGGGGTCATTGCCCCAAATGATGATAAACAATGGCTTCTTTTGGGATCCCGAAGGCATACCCAAATTGGAAAAAAAAACACAAAAAGATGTGCTCCCAATTGAGTTCGTTATCGCAAAGCCCGCAGGGAAAATCCCGCATCATATGGGCTTGTCCAAAACGGGAGATACCCCAATATTGCGATGTTATCGCACCCTTTTCAAATCAACCGACCCATATGGGTTCGTCTGAAAAGTGTGAGATATCTTGGGATATCAGGACAGAAAAAAATGTTTATCATCATTGTCTCATTAACCAAAACATAAATTTCGATGATTTGGTATGTGTATGTATGTGTCATTGCCGCAGACACCCATATGCAGTACTGTCAGTTGGTCATGTTGCTCATGATTTCAAGCGCAGCAGTTTCAACCGAAACTTCAAAAATTAGGCTCAAAAGGGGGAGGACGCATAAGTTTCATCACCTTTAGTATTGAACACTCCAATCTATGGGGTCAATGACTTTGAACCCTACCTATCTTTCAAGGCTCAGGAACAGATAAAACCAGACTCCCTGGTTGAACCAGGTAGCATCAGCCCAGGTTTAACTACCATTATTTCTGGCTTCTATAAGTTCCACCGTGTTTGCTGGTTACCTCCCATTTCTGGTGCATGTACAATGAATACCCAGCTTTGATGGTGATACACCTCTGCACCCCGCCTATAGTTTCTTGCTTCTCATATCATTTCTATCCGTCTTGGCCAAACAAACATTTAAAAAAACGTCAAAGATCAAAGAACCCCCGAGTTTCAAGAGTTTTGCGAAAAGATTTAGGCACACTCCCCCTTGTTTTCCCAAGTTACTGGAATTCCTTCTATCAATCTATCCAGTGGTCCAGAACATTCACACGGAAACCAAGTTTCCAGAAGTGGAATGGATCGATCCACCAATGATTTGGCATAACAGAAGGACTACTCGGTACCCTTCAATCCAGTGTTTCATGACCATTGTCCCGTTAAGATCATTCAGACAGACCCAATGATGGATTTTTCTCATATCAAGTTGATTACCCCCTGGTAAACTTACATAACTATAGAAAATCACCGTTTTTTATAGGAAAATCAACTATAAATGGCAATTTTCCATAGTTATGTTAGCTTACCAGAGGGTAATCACTATGAATCCCTATAAATCCCATAGTTTTTTTTCCACCAGGCAGCACCTTAATGAAGTCGTTGATTTGTCGACCAACAACATCCTGGCGCGGGAAAAATGTCAAACTCGCTTGCGGCAGAACGACCAGGTCGGATTCAACAGCGAAAAAGATGGATTTGATCAATATGTATGTGTATATATATATAATGTAATGATCATGGAATCATGGAATGATGAACTCAGAATAACTGAAATAATGGGTTTCCAACACAGGATCAATGGTGCTCCACTGCTATAAAACCACTGAATCATGGTGATAATTCAATGGTCATAATCAACATTAACAAGATATTCGTGCACTCAAATATGCAATCCAGTGAGCAAGTGTGTGGTAGTCGCCCGATTCCTGGTTTACCCATGAACAAGTAGCTTGTTGGATGTGTCGATCGTGCTGTAAACACATGTTTGCGGCCCAAAACCTGAAATGTACTGAATGAAATTTCTGGAGTCACCTCCATTTCTTCCTCTGCAAAACATCATCTTGTGGGGCTTGTTCTGCAGACCATCATCAACATCATCTTGATCTTGTGGATACCCAGGTCTTGAGAATCACAATTTGCCCATGTCATGTCTTTGTCTTTCGAACAAACTGAAAAACAAGTCAATTGAAAACATGTGTATATCGATCTATGTAAAAACATATATACATACATTGCAGTACATTACATTACATTACTTGCTCTTTCCGTAACATTACATTACATGAAATTACACCACGCTATACATGTATTACATTTACATTTACATATAGATTTCCATTTACCTGAAAAATGCAGTACCCCTAAATCTTCTGATTTATCATGATGTTCCCTTTTAAATAGATTTTTTTGAGGTATTCCATTGTCAGACGCACCCATTTAATCTGCGGCGCCTCCCTCTGCGGCGCCGCCCTCGGATCCGGCCGTTGCAGCCGTTCCAGCCGTTCCACTCCTTGGGTCGATACACTCCAACCTTGGGATAATTAGAATGGGATGTTAATGGAATATTGATGGGATACTCATGTATATCCCATTTCTTGGAGAGTATAATGAAATATTAATGAGATATCAATGCGATATAGTGGAATATTCATGGGATATTGGTGGGATGCTAATGGAATCTTAGAATACTCATGGGATTTGCCGTCCTGCGAATTGACATTACGACCCTGCCGTGACTTGGGGGTTGGAAGATGAGTTTCCACTCAAAAGCGGCTATTTTCACATGTTACTTGGGGGGAAGGTACTAGCTATCAAGTTTCATGTGTTAACAATACTAGAGATGTGAAAATAGGGAGATTATATAGTGGGATATTGGCAATATGACATTGTTCATGTGGAGTTTACAGTGCCCCCATAGCTAGTTATAAACCATAAAGGGGTGCGAAAAGATCAAGTATCACACAAATCGGGGTCTACATCATTTTATAAAACACAAATTGGGGATGGTTCATTAGTGCGGATCCCCATTATATTCGATATCCCAACTCGTGAGTATACATATGCATAATATGTATATATATATATATATATACATTTATATTATATATAATGATTTATAATATATATATATATATGTATATTACATACACTTGTGTGCTTATCCAGTCACTAGCACATCCAAGTTTGGCGTGGCAAATTGAAGTGGAAAAGTATACCAGTGAATTCTACAAACACATAGCAACTATACCAATCCTGGCCAAGATACCAAAAATAGTAAGTTCAAGTTGCTTGGTCTGGATCTTTTAGCATACAAATGGCAGCAAAATATGAACCCATTTACCAACCACGGTTTATCCAGAACACCAAAGTGGCAGAATTTGAAGCGATAAAGCAGCAGTAATATTATATGGGATATGTAGGCAACCAAAAAAGGACACCTACTGGAACATCGCCTGTAATTCATCGATGAAATTGCGAACATCCAGGGATTTTCATTGGAAAAATGTCCAAACTGATATTGGGATTCTGAACCAACATCAACCGCATCTCTGGCTGGTGAAGAACTCCAGCTAGCTGCGATGAGCACCAGAAATCGACGATTGTCAGCAACCCAAATTATCCGTTGCCCCCAAATTGTAAGTTGCAACCCCAAAACACATCGAACTGAATCGATATGGAGGTTTCTTAAAATATGGGTACCCCCAAATCATCCATTATAATAGGATTTTCCATTATAAACCATTCATTTTTGGGTACCCCCATTTTAGGAAACCCCCATATCCTAGAAACCCAACAGTTCACCGACCATCATAGCCAAGTACAGGTGACCACCGTGCTCGACTCTGAGACTCCCGGCTACGCTCCACTGGAAGCACACGTGGTTCTAGCCAGCCCCTGGCTTTCGCGGCACCGTTCGCTCATCTTCGATACCCTGAAACAAAACAGAAATGTAATTTATATAATTGGTTGAAATATATGTACATATATACATATATATAACATATAAAAGCTATCCCATTGTTTGTATATGATCGGTTTCTTTCCAGTTTTAAGTTCTTTGCAAATGAGCTCAGCTATAGCTGCTTCATCTATTTTTAAAATATGTCCATCCAAAATTGGCCGAAAAAACCACGCCAAGCCGTGAATCTGGGCATTTCTCCCGCCCTGGCTGAAACATATTGGGAAAAAACCTTTCCGAGTCATTGCTTCATCATCATTTTCCAGCATTTTCCAACATCGTCCATCATTTCCCCATCATTTTCCAGCCATTTTCTCACCAGTTTCCCTATTTCCATTGCCATCAAATTGGGCCCCGGCATACTCCAACTGGATGATTTGGGGGGTGCGGTCTTCTTTCACCTTGCCATGCTCGCCTCTGCTGTACTCCGTGTACTCCGCTCTGGGCCTAGGACGAGGATCGGACGGCGCGTCAAAAGTGAGAAACCCTGGCTGCAAATTTCACCACTACAAGGTGGTGCCCCCAAATGAAATCGCGAAGTTGGTGAACATTTGCCTAGGTGAATTCTATGGTTTACAGTAGATATATCGAACTACTTTTTTTTTGGGGGGGTTATAAACCAATGAGTGGGGGGGCACCACCTTGAATGAGTTGGGGATGATACTACCACCTATAAACTCATCGTGATTTTGGGGATGATTTCCTGATATTTTGCTGTTTACCACACTGCATCTTGAAATAGATACGGACGGTCCTCCCTGTTTGACCTGTTTGATTATGGCTATGAGAGGCGAACGCCCTGAACAAATTCCTGCGGAAACATAAAATTGATTCATGGTAGAAATCTTCCACCAGGCATGGGTTATTAAAAAATTGTGAAAAAGCGTGGAATTGATCAGACATTGGCAGGATTCAAGCAAAAAAAAATATTGATTGCTGATTCGGGGTTGTGAAACGAACCATAATGGGGATAGAATGGGATAGAGCCAATAACATGGGGTAGCCCCTCTTCCAACAAATTAATCAGTATCCTGCAGTATCCTTATCAAAGTTGCCCATTTTCAGACTCAGACACACCTTTTGCACTTCCTGCTTGGAGGATCACCCCTCTGCGTATTAAGTAAAGATTTGGTTCTTTTCTATGGGAAGGGGACCCCCGTTCTGTTGTTGGTTTATAACCCCGGCCATCTAACTATCGATCTGCCCACCAAAAATCAATCGTTCGCGTGCTTATAAACCAACAGAAACCTTTCATTTGGGGGCCTTTTCTACCCTGTTTAGCTGGTCTTACCCTTTGAATCATTAAAAACCATAATACCAGCACTCCAAAGAAGGACTTGTGGCATTGGAATTACATGGAATTACCACATGAACCTAATGTTGAACCGAATTTTCAGGACCTGCTCACACTTCCAAAACTTACAATTTACCCTCTGGTCATCATGGCTTCCCGTCATCGCCAAACCCGTCAACCCTCGATGCTGCGTCGTCTTTTTCAGCACGGCCATGGCATGTTGGCGGTTTGCCTGCAGTAGATGGGAAGCGATGAGCCACTGCCTCGGTCTTTAGCGAGGTTCGAAAGGGTCTTGGTTTACCCTCGTGAAATCAGCCCAAGAAGTTGGGAAATGGGGCCCCTATAACCATTTTTATGTCTGTGTAAATATACATGTGTATATATATATATATATATATATCAATTCACTTGTGCTTGGAAGTGCCCTTCCAAGTAGAGATAGGGAGATAGGCGAAAATTGCTTTTTTAGTGGCTCAGTCGATGATATGATGGGGATGTTCTTAGATTCCAATCGAGAGCTTCGGACCAACCAGCAAGGAATCTGGAAGAATTACCAACAAAACGGGATCCAAAAGATTAAATTTTACCAGAACGTGCAGATTCTTGGGAAGTCTGGTTACCCCAATCCAATTGAGATATAACGTTGCCATTTCTCACCAAACAACCGGTCAAACTCGGTCTAAACCCAATCAAATCAGCACATGTGACTCCACCAACCAGGTAGCTGCCCCTGGATTGTTCTGCATTCCAATGACTTCTATCACCCCTTAATTTATCCAATTTTATCCTTTTGGGGGTATTGAAAACCATATCCAACAAGGGGCTAGTATTGGGTTTTCGACATCCCAAGTCTTGAGTCTTGAGATACCTCCACTCTGAGGTGGCATCTGAAAGGATGGGGTTGGTGGAAAATGCAGAGAAGATTTGAGATGACCATTCCAGAAATCGCAAAGTTGTGGAACAAAAACAAAAAGGTGTCACTCACCGGTAGACTAAAAGGGAACAAATATGAAACAACCGCCGGGACAAGTATGGATAGACTACAAATTCAACTCACTGCGATATATGGAACATCCATGGGACACCGGCCCCGATCAGTGGGCCGTCGAGACCCCATCTTTCTCTACCGAGGTTCATCATAGCTTGGTAGGCCTTGGGGCCAGAGAGGTACAACTGGAGATATGCGGGTATGAAAAGAGGATTTTGGCACTCTGCCCTATCCTAGTCGATGAAAAAAAGTTGGAAAATATGGAAAAGGAAAACATCATCGAACTACCATCCTGGAAGCACTTTTGGTATCTTGTTGGGGTTACTGTACCCCCCACAATTCATTAGGTTAAGACTCAGTTTTCAATATGAAGATTGCCGGTTTAGGGGGTGCGCCCCATTTTCGGGCAAACCCATTAGTGAAATCGGTGTGGAACTGGTTCGAAGCCGATCCTTTTGACTATTCCATCTATTTTAGTCCAAATCAAAATCAATACCCTCTGGTAAACTAACATAGCTATTGAAAATCGCCATTCATAGTGGATTTTCCCATTAAAAATGATGATTTTCCATAGTTATGTTAGTTTACCAGAGGGTATCCCCTGTCCATACCCCATTCATATACCATCAATATCCCACTCATATTCCCATGAATATCCTCGTTAAACTGATAGATCCAGATGTCCAACAACGTTACCGTTCATCGGTCAAGGCACCAACAGGGCGGCTGCATAAGACACCGCATTGGCTTCCAGCCTGTCCTGAACGCACGGAGCAGTTGGGGATGCAGTTGGGGGCTACGAAATCCCCTGGTTTCATAGAGATTTTCATAGAAAAACCGTCTATAAATGGCGTATGAACCAAATTTCAGTGGGAAAAACATCTATAAATAGAAAATCAATAAAATCATCGAACTAAATGGTGGATTGTCCAGCACGCCATGTTTGATTACCAGAGAGTATATGGGTTTGGATACCTGGTTTGGTGGAAAACCCTTCAATCCACTGGTTAATCATCGCGTTCCCTATCAAATTGCCATTTTGATGGTATACACCATTGTTGGACATGCCGAATTGTGGACCGAACTGGGTAGAATCATGCTTTTGACCCCCCTACACTGTCCTACTTGGAAGGCCCTACTCAAAGAGAGTGACTGTCTGTGGACCAGAACAACACCTTTTCAATGTGTTATACAACTATTATGGGGGATGTGGCCATACGGGTGGCAATGAAGCCATCACCCCTCGCAACGTGCTCCAAGACACGCTTTCTCGCAGTTCTTGCAGCAACTGTGTTGCCCAGCGCCACTGACTCCCTGCAAGATCGCCCGGCTCAAAACTGTCCCAGGGAATGGGATCAAAAAGCGCCAACTAACTGCCATTCCTCTAGGATTTTAGCATCCTCTAGACAGTGATTTTCTGGGATTTTCGTGGGTGTCTTGAGTTCTGAGGATACCCCATTTTTTATCCATCTCCAAATAACAATAGTTCATCAGTTCAGTCATCAGTAGACTTTATCTGCCAAGAACTGCGAGAAATTTCGCAAGTACGATTCGAATCCGTGTAGAAATGGGACATGCAAAATAAGACAAAATTTGGTCTTTAACCACTCAAGAATTGAGTGTCATCATGTTTGTTGGAGCACTCTTTAGCCACTCAAAATTTGGGTTGAATTTATGTCGTTGTTTGAGGCAACTACCCCGCGAGGGCGTGGCAGAGTGTTGCCGTTTTTTGCACATGACATGCCCGTCACAGTGTTGCCCGTTCAGGTAGAACTTGTGCACGTCATGTAGAAGTTGTGCACGTCATGTAGAAGTTTTGCCCGTCTGGTAGAAGTTTTGCCCGTTAGTGAGAANATAATATCACTTGATGCTACGCTGCAAGATCTTCTCTTGCACTCGCACACACACTTGATGCTACGCTGCAAGATCTTCTCTTGCACTTGCACACACACACTTGTACAGAAAACATCGTTACGAATTTTGTAGCTAGAGTGCATTCGACGTGCAACGACACTCCAATGAACCTGAAAAGACATGGAAGGGAAAAGGATAAAACTTGACTTTCCATGATCGATCGAAGGAATAAAATAAAATAAAATCGACGATCAANACAGATGCGTCTTCGTTGGATGGAGACATCTGAGGCACACTCCATCCCCCTGCAAAACCGAATAGAAGTTTTACATCTCTTCAGATGTTACACACACACGCCCCGCCGGAGCGGGGCTTGACTAAGGGCCCGGCGTATGAGATGANCTTCAGATGTTACACACACACGCCCCGCCGGAGCGGGGCTTGACTAAGGGCCCGGCGTATGAGATGAAAATGAAGATGAGCAAGAAAGTGAAGATGAAATGAAGATGAAGATGAGATGAAAAATACTTAACCGGAACCCGAGAAGGGGAACGCAAAAGGAAGAGAGGAAAAGAGGAACACCACACCACACACACACAACGAGCCCAACAGGGCANACGCAAAAGGAAGAGAGGAAAAGAGGAACACCACACCACACACACACAACGAGCCCAACAGGGCAAACCCTGAAAAGGGAAGGGAAGGAAAACAAAAGCGCGCAAACCGAACGCACCAAAACAGACCACCGAGGAGGGGGGAGGGGAACAGAAGCGCCTAACCAACCTGAACCGCGAGACCTGCGCCAAACCTCGGCGACACCCCAAGGACCTAGGACACACCGGGGACACATG
>BGPT01000162.1:322618-337717 GCA_003297045.1 Symbiodinium sp. clade C Y103 | reverse complement strand
CCTGGCACCTTGTCATGATGCAAAAGCTGCTGACCGTCTGTCTCTTGAGCAAAGCTGAAAAAGGAGGTTGTTTCACTGTGCACTCTGAGAAATGGTGAACCCCACACAGCGGGCAGTTGTTTCAACAAAGGACGTCAATCTCGACTGCTGGAACGAAATGGTGATTGCCAGAGACAGCGGCAAGTTGTTTCATTCAAAAAAGGGAATTGCCAGATACGGCGGCCAGCTGTTCAACCAACTCTCTGTCGACCGATGGGTGAAAAAGGAAATAAGGCCAACTGTTCCACTTTACTTAGACGAATTACCATTGCTANTCAAGTCGAAGCGTCGGGCGGTTTACCTAGAAAGGTATTCCCCGAGGGGCTCATGCCACCATGACGGAATCCGACATGAGTAACACACTTGTACAGAAAACATCGTTACGAATTTTGTAGCTAGAGTGCATTCGACGTGCAACAACACTCCAATGAACCTGAAAAGACATGGAAGGGAAAAGGATAAAACTTGACTTTCCATGATCGATCGAAGGAATAAAATAAAATAAAATCGACGATCAANACACTCCAATGAACCTGAAAAGACATGGAAGGGAAAAGGATAAAACTTGACTTTCCATGATCGATCGAAGGAATAAAATAAAATAAAATCGACGATCAAGTCATTGTCCAGCAGTAATAGGTATCCAAAAATGAAATAGACAGATTGCGACAACAGTGCAGGAAAACGAAAAGGTTCGGAGAGGGGTTCTTGGCTTAGCCCCGTGCCACGCTGGAATAAAACATTGAGTCTGCAGGTACGTGGATTCTGCGTCCAGAATCCATTTCACTGTGCAACAGATGCGTCTTCGTTGGATGGAGACATCTGAGGCACACTCCATCCCCCTGCAAAACCGAATAGAAGTTTTACATCTCTTCAGATGTTACACACACACACACACACACACTTGATGCTACGCTGCAAGATCTTCTCTTGCACTTGCACACACACACTTGATGCTACGCTGCAAGATCTTCTCTTGCACTTGCACACACACACTTGATGCTACGCTGCAAGATCTTCTCTTGCACTTGCACACACACTTGATGCTACGCTGCAAGATCTTCTCTGGCATTTGCACACACACTTGATGCTACGCTGCAAGATCTTCTCTTGCACTTGCACACACACTTGATACATGCGAAGACTGTGGCAAAAAAAAAAGTGATGTCGGCGCCCCTACTTGGAACATGAGGTTTGAAAAATTGTACGAAATNACTTGCACACACACTTGATACATGCGAAGACTGTGGCAAAAAAAAAAGTGATGTCGGCGCCCCTACTTGGAACATGAGGTTTGAAAAATTGTACGAAATGCAGGTTTTTTAAGGCGTTGGGCATCAAAAACGCGCGACGCCTGACAGGGGTAGTTCCCCTGTTTAAACACTCAAAACGGTAACTTTTGACCACAATACCAGATTATTTTTCAAAAAAACAGCCATCCGACACAATGTCACAAGTTATCTCAAACTCCCCCTCGCCCCCTTTCAAGGTTGAAGCTAGGTGGATTGGAACTGCAAACAACATGGCTGTTTTTGCTTAAGGTCTGAGACAGCAAATCTGGAACACAACTTTGAAGTTGGGGGTATGGGGGCCAAAGTTGGGAACCATCGGGAACCATTCCCTTTTTCAAGGCTACACAGTTGTTTCTTCTTTGAAACCACCGCAGTCCTGCCGCGCATGCACGCACCACTGCATTGGCACCAATCACGTCCTGGGACCACTCAAAGACCCACGGTATTTTCCAGGGAATTCGTGTCTCTTCGGAGATGTGTCACCAGCAAAATTCTCAGATTTTGATGGGGATTTTTGTTGAAGTTCCCCAAAGCTGGGAGACTGGGGAAGACTTGCAAAGAAAAATGGACCCGTGGACCCGCAAAACCGGTTACTTTAATGAGTCAATCATCCGTTTTGGTGGTAGAGCAACCCAAAAAAAAGAAGAAGTATTTCCAGGATGCTACAGATGATGTTTCTTGAGAATGAAAGAATGGCTGCATCTCAGGATGGCAAAATTGGAAGAAAGCAACCAAATAACAAGAATGGGCATAGAAGCACGTAAGAGTGCCAAATCACCCACCCAGACCCAAAACCTAGGAAGTCGCAAACATTTTAACCCACACACGCACAAACACACGAGTTGCAGCAAGTCTCGCGCAAGATCTGGATCATCCGAATTTTCTCTGCTGCAACAAATCTATCCCAACCCTGATTTGTTGCTGAATAATGGGGATTCAACCAGTCAGGTGACCCCCCAATCATTGTGGGTCACCTGACTGGGGTGTCCCATAAAGTTGATGATTTCCCCATGTCACCAGCTTTCTGTTGGGGCCCTCAGGTCGATTGTTTGAAATTCACTACTTCCAAATGCCGGGATTGAAAATGCGGCAATCTGTAGAGTCCAAGAAGTGCTTTCTTTTTTTCGCAGTGCTCCAAATCTCCGAGATTCGTTGAGTATTTTGATAAGTACCTGCTACCATGATGCCATGATCACCTCAAAAAGGAGAAAATAAAGGCACAAATAATTATAGCTATTGAAAAACCCCTTCCAGGTCTGTTCGTTGGTTAATAATCCCATCACCCCATCCAATTAATGTAAATCCAACTATATCCGCCATGACCGGGACCATGACCCTCAACCACCTAGAAATATAACTCACATGGAGATTTCCCAAGTCATGGTGGTACCCCCAAATAATCCATTTTATTCGGAATCTTTCAGGAAATAAACTAAACCATCCAAAACTTGGGGTACCCCCTATTTTAGGAAATCTCCACATGATAATCCTCGCTTCACTCGCACAATGTCCCTGAAAATCCACCCAGCGTCCAAGTTCTGCGTCATCGAAATCCGCAGCGCCAAAGACCACTGTGCCGCACGGGCCAAGGCACCCAGCAGGGCGTTGATGCTGATGTGGTCAACGTGGTCAACATCAGAGGCCTGGTGGGGTGTCCGGTTGGCCCAGTTTGATGATTTACAAAGAAAATGGTGATCTCCAGCTCACAAAGTGTTAGGTTTGAAGTTGGTAAATAGAACAAATGGGGAGATGCACAGCAAGAATTGGGTGATTTTCTCATAAGTACTCATAAATGATTTGCCCATGACATCCCATGACTACTAGAAACTGGTTGATGTATCCACTTTAAGAGACTACATCGCACAAAACCAGCCAGCTGGCGGTTGCAACAGCAGGATCATCATCTCAGTCATAAATTTATTATATGGGGAATCATCAGCCTTTACCAAGTGGGACAAGCAAGAATGGAGACCCTCTCACTTGGAGAGTCAAAAACCTGTGATCTATTGACCAAAATGATGCAGAGTTGGCTGAAAACGGAACTGTGGCTGAAAATGAACCCATTTTGAACCCCCCGGATGGCTAAATTCTTGGTTGGGATCGTCGTCCCATTAAGATAGCTATTGAACATGGCCCATTTGTAGTTGATATATGTTATATTATGTTATTGATATTGCTATTTTTCAGTTGTGATTTTCCATCGCTATGTTTGTTTACCAGAGGATAATCTCCGCAGTGAATGATGGCGAAGTCGCACAATTATTTCCTTGGCAGAGGGCCTCAAAGGATCCAAAGGGGTTGGTGGCCATCAAAAGACGCCTGATGAAGCCATCATTTACCAAACTTGTCTCTAAGCCTGTGATCAGTCTTTCAGATGGGTTTTTTCCCCACCAAACGCGATCCCAAGGTATCTCAAGTCTACAGCTGGTTCAACTGCAAATTGAATTTTGGAATCTGTTCTTTCCAAAGATGCACAAAATCCAACGACTATGATGTGCCAAATTTGAGTCTGACATATACATACTGTAGAAATACTGTACTTTCAAACTTTCAACAAAAACAGAAGCCATCCAAAGAGTTCATTATATTACCAATCTTGGATACCCTGCATAAGGTGTTATGATGAATACCCTTTGGTACTCAAACATGGCAATTGAGAATTCACTATAAGTGGTGTTTTAATTGGAAAAACATCGAACTCAATGGAGGTTTTCCATTGCCATGTTTGATTACCAGAGGGTGTTCATCATTATTCATCCATTCTTTGCACTGCCAGATCTTAACCCAGGGTCTCTTTCCCACATGGCTTCGCCGCGTCGCCACTTCGCCCGCCTCGTTAAAAAGGAGGAGCGCCACTTCCCATTGACTCGCCCGTTCCTGAAAGAATCAGAGGTGGGTCACACAGGGATAGGACAAGACGCGGATGGGAATTCCGAAGCCACATTGACACTTGCCAATTTTCAGGATTCTCAGTCTATTTCCCCAAGAAACATTAACCATTCGAGGTGTGAACCAGTATCTAACCACCGCTTGAAGTGGCGAATACACTTAAAAAATGGTAGGACATTGTACCACCACTGCAGTCTCAATTATGACCCAAGTACCTGGTCGACTTGTTTGTCATATTTCACCCATTATAATCCCATCATTCCCCACATCCCATCCATCTATGCATTTGGAACCCCAACATTCAGAGGGTTTGGAAGACGACTTTCCACACTTGGAAATTGTCATTTAGGTCTGACTGAAAATAGGGTACCCTTGAATTCTGATGCTAATCGTCATATTTTTCCCTTGAAAGGTGCCAGCTTGGTATACGTATAGTATATCCCATTTTCAGACAGAAACAGGAGAAAGGGGGCCCCTTTACAGATAGCAAAGTTCGTGTATAATTTGGTTCACTCGAGTTTATGGTGGATATCACTACAGTTGACGGTGGTTTATTAACCAAACGTATGACTCGGGGGCCCATCTTGTATGGGCATCTGAAACTTCGTGGTTGGAATCCGGCTCTTCCCATGTCTGAATTGCTCCAGGTTTCACAGGCACTGATCACAGCATTGAAGGAAATTACATCTGGCTGCGCACCTCTATGGAATGCCATCCCCCAGGCTCGGAAGTACAATGATGATAGTAGCTCCAAGAAATAATTGACGACAGGAATAGCACAGAATGGCAATGCGATTCAGCAACATGACAGATGTTGCTGATGATGACGGCAACGGCGACGATAGAAACAAGAAAAAGAACATCGAATATATACTAATATACGAATAAGAACAGCAACAATAATCATAATAGCAATTTTCGTCATGAGGTCGGACCTCAAAATAAGCCAGGGTGTGCTTGTCATGGTAGCCATCATTGATCATCCTTGTATAATTTGGGGAAGCTCTTGGGACCGTTCCTGTGGGTATCTTGTGGTCATCCACGTGGCAAGTGGGTGGAAGTATGTATATTGTGTATAAACTTAAAGGAATGTGTAATTGTATAATGCGGGCAACCCAATGCCATTAACCTATCATTTGAGGATGGTTTCAATCCACCCATTTATTGTGATTTTGGGGATGGTTTATGGCATTGAGGTTACCACATTGTATGCACATATATACTGATGATGAAATGTGATATGAACCCAAGAAACATGGTAACACGGGTGCTCGAGGTCCCTGACGAAATGAACGTTTTCAGCAGCAGCTTGCAATGCATTTTTCAACCCTCGCAGTGGTTTGTGAACATGGATAGTTTCAAAAGTGCCACGACATGCCATGATGATGGCGCCGAACACGAGGTTTTATTGGTATTTGCAGGGGATTGTGCGCCCCACATCTCGAAAACTTTTTCTGGTAAATACGTTCCGTCATTTCCCATTTTTCAGTTCCGTGGCTAATAGCTGAAACAAGTTCTTGTCTAAACTGTTTTTGCCAAACGTATTGATATGCTTGGTAAAACAGCTGTGGATTGGGCTGGCAGGTGTCTTTGCACGGTCACATATGAAACCTTTGCACCATGTCCACAACTTATCAACTTGCTGGGTTCCTGCAATTCGACTCTGTCCTCGCTTCTTCTTTCCTCGCATTTTGCGAGTGAACTGAGAGCGGCAGTGTTTGACCTGGTCAATTTTCAAAGGCCATCGATTTTGTCTCGCGGCGCTTTCCCAGCTGAGACATCTGTGAAGCGCTGAGAATTCTTTTCAATCTTCATCAACAACTTGCTTCCAAAAACTTCACTGACACAGTCCACAGGCGGCTCTGCGCCACGAAGAGTGCGCAGAGTAGCAAGGCCTGTGTTGCTTCATGTACATGAACCATGAGGAGCGTAGCAAGCAAATGTATCAACTCATGTACCACGAAGAGTGCACAGCGAAGCACGACGTATGTTGTGCATGAACCATGAGGAGCGCAGTATGAAAAGCGAACTATTAGGAACGTTATTGCCCCCCCAACCCCCTCCCCCCACCGCCCCAACCCTCCCCCACTCCCCCCACCCCCCCAACCTTCCCAACTCCACAACAAAGAGGACCTGGTCACAAATCATTACTAGGACACAACTACTATACGTCACGTCATCAAAATCAAAGTCATCTTGTTGTAACAAAACATCAAAGTATCAAAATGCGCAAATCGTCAGGGGCCCCGAGTGCCCGTGTAAGCAGAAATATATATATATATAAATACACTAAAATTTGGCACGAACCCGCCAAAGAACGCCAGCGAACAATGATTGTCCTTGCCGATTTCCAGAGGTTACCCATCTTTCTTTTAAGGAGGTCTTTCGCAATAAGTAGTCGGAGTGCGAGTTGCTAACAGCTCAGATATCCTGCCACAAGAATATGTGGCACCTTGATGCACAGTGTCCTCTCATCATGGCTTAAAAAGAGAGCCTTTTTCAACATCAGTTTCAACTATCCAACCAAGGTTTACCCTCTGGTAAACTAACATAACTATGGAAAATCACCATTTTCAATGGGAAAATCCACTATTTCAATGGCCATTTTCAATAGTTATGTTAGTTTACCAAAGGCTACCGACAGAGTATCCAACGCTTGCCTGCCATGGAGCCCAAAAGCAGAAGTGCCCATTCCCACTCACCTTGGATGGGGCGTTGCCATGCCGCTGACCAGCAAAAATTGCATGGTGCCAAATTTCGATTGGAAAAAACCATGAAAAATCTGTGTAGCTACCCTCTGATAATTTAACATAGCTACTGAAAATGTACCATTTAAAGGTGATTGACCTATAGAAAATGGTAGCCATGTTAGTTGAGGGAGCCTGGGAAAATTCGCTGCTTTAGATGAGAAGAACGGGGTGTTGATTGCTTCGTGGATCCCCATCATTTGGCCGAAGTCCCACGGCTCACAATCCCATGGTTTTTTGTCCATGTGTGTTGGTTACGTCCCCATTGATGCAAATGAAACCCCAAGTTCTGTTCATGAAATCATATCCCCAAATGGGCGTATCTGAAAACCGTATACCCGTAAACCAACTGCTTACTGTAAGCATCATCATCATCATCATCATCATCATCATCATCATCATCATCATCATCATCCCTGTTTATCAAACATCTTCATGTTATGCTAGCAATTTTCAGGCGCACACAAATTGGAAATGGTTGCCTGCAAATCCCGCCCCATCATGTCCCCATATTTGCTGGAAAAATCCCTGGTAACCCCAAATTTATCCAAAATTGATGCTTTGAATGATAATGTTCCCTATGAAAATTGCCGTAACTGGGGCGAAAAAAAAACATGTTTAGATTTTTCAGGCCCATATCCACGATGAAAATTGGATACATCCCTATTGTTGATACTTCAATCCCCATCTGATGGTGAAGTTTAATAAAAAATAATGTTAGTAGAGCAACAGTAAACCATCTCCAATGTTTCCATTTTTATAGGAGGTACCATCAATCCATCTGGTTGATTTATGACCTCGCCTCACATAATATTCAAGAGATTTAAAAAAATAAGCACTATGGTTTGTACCTCCCATTTATGGTTTATGACGTTGCTTCACTAACATTGTAGTCATCTAGTGTTTCATAAGAATCTGGGTAAATTATAATAATTCACTAACCTGAAATAAGGCCATTTGGGGATGATTCCCTATACTAACCATCATCATTCCAGGGCTCGGTCACAGTGAGGTCGTTATAATTTACCTAGATGTGTGTGTGTATATATATATATATATATGTATGCACATGTGTAATGGGATATAGTTTAATAAATGGAACTAATGATAACTATATGTCAAGGATTTACTAGGGATGTGACTGATATACCTGATATAAAAATGGGATAAAATGGGGATAATGATAATAATCCATTGGAATTGGGGATACCCTATTTTCAGACAAACCCATCTAGTGTTTCATAAGAATGGAAAGTGCTCGGAGTTTGGTCCGGCCTTCTTTCTCAGAAGCGCTGATGGCGGCATTCCACGACACCACATTCAGCGGATGCCGTGGCAGCGCAAGGAGAAGCAAGGCATTCTGCCAGGCAGAACCTGCAGAGAAGTGGGAAATGTGGGTTACTTATGTGGGAATGCGGAATTTACCAACAAAAATGGAAGTATAAACCAACCATAATGATTTTTCTACCCATCTATTGTGCCTTGCAGGCATCTACATGCATAAGCACTGAGAATTGCCTTTCAAACGAGTTGCCAATTCGGTTTCCAATGGGATCTCGATCTGCGTTTTGGAGTGGACTCAAAATTACAATCAAGAGAAGCTTGACTAAAAACCGACCATAATAAGGATAGAATGGGGACATAGTGGAGATATAACGGGGCTATCTGATAATGATATGTGCATATGATATGTGCTATGGTCAAGTTACAGTACATGTTTGAATATGGGATACAGTCATCACACCATCGTGAATGGGATTCCTTGCAGTGGGTATGTCAATCCTGCTTAATGGGGGGATGACCATCACCCAAATTGGGTACATATATGGGGGTTTCCATAAATGGGGGTACCCAAAAATGGATGGTTTATAATGGAAAATCCTATTAAAATGGATGATTCAGGGGTACCCCTATTTTAGGAAACCTCCATATATTATATACAGATACAATCCAAATTTTGACCATAACATGTACCAGAATATGATGGGAAGATAATGGCGATATATCATAACACTCATGCACACACACCATCACAAACCCAAATACATGGGATTATCCCTGTCCGTACTCCATTAACATTGATCATCTTGCTTAGATTGAAATTGGATAACAGATTCCATAATCCAGGATAGTAGAGTCTGGATTATCACTCATCCTACCCATCACTCCTATTCAAATTGGAAAAGACAAATTGGATATACCCTCTGGTAATCAAACACGGCACTCCAAAATCCATCATTTGGTTCGATGATATTCAAAGCGAACTAAACCTCCAGTTAGTTGGTGGATTTTCCAGCACACTTCGTTTGATTACCAGAGAGTATCATGAGTAAATTTCGACACTGAATTTTCAAATCTATGCCATTGATCTGGCTTTCAGTGAACTGAAATTGATGTATCCATCAATAGAACTAGATGATCACGTATTGTACTATTGATCTGGTTCCTATTCAAATTTGGATATGATTGAACATCACATGACAATTTTTGGGGGTATAGCCGGATATCATAGAAGACAGTAGCAGTAGTCATGCAGGATCGATCAAAAGTAGTGGCATATCACGAGCTCATGTCGCAACTGACTTGCGCGGCCTGTCTCAGCTTTTGGGGGGCGATCCAAATTCAAAATGGTTGCCCAAATCAGCCGTCGGGTTTTGCTTTCAATAGAGAAGCCTTGATTCTTGGAATGTAATGTGGGTAAACAATGATAAACTATCCCCTAAATCACCATAGATAGGTGGTATAAACCATCAAAATATAGGTGGTTTATTATTGTTTTACCGACATTACCTGATTTTTGAGGTATCATCTCCCACTTCTATCACTTGGAGGCTCGATGTGGCCACCTTGCCTCGGTTTACCCACACTTAGCTGATCCCATGGTTCGTTGCGCAAGGCCCTAGTGTTGGTGCTAAATATCCCCATTTTGGCAAGTTGATTCCATATGTGTGTTGCTTCAACCCCCTAGTCCTGTTGCTTGAGCTTAGCCCAAAACGCCCATGTTTCTAGGATCCTGGTTGAGCCACCTCCTCTATCTGCAAAAGTCATCCGGGCACCCTATTTTCGTGTTGAAAATCCAAGAGATTTGAAACCACCAACCACATCATCATTGGTTTAACAAAAAACACGTGTCATCAGCTATCTCCATTTGAGATGGATTACCAACCAGTCTACTATCCTCGATGAAGGGAATCTCCGTCGAAGAGTCTTAAGCCACCAGTGCAGCTGATTTGGTATCCCAATAGCTGGATGGTTTATAATGGGAAATCCAAAAACAAAAATGAAGGATTTGTGGATACCCCCGTGACTTGGGAACCTCCATATATCTACCCTCTGGTTATTTAACATAGCCATGGAAAATGGCTAATTTTGGATGATTTTCCATTCAAACCTCCATTTTTAGGGGATTTTCCATGGCTATGTTAAATAACCAGAGGGTATTATATATATATATATATAAACCATAGAATTCACTTACCAACTTGGTTATCGATTTGGGGCGCCACCTTAGCTGATTCACCAACCAGTCTCTGGTGACCGGTGGGAGTCGCTGTCACCCCGCCGCATGGCGCCTTTTTCGTAGGCGCTAAGGGTGGCGCTACCCGAAATCACCTGGGAAAGTGGAGCGAATCCAAATGGCTTCGTCAAACATGAAAAGGGCCGTGAAAAATTGTGTTTTTAATTGGGAAACCATGGGAAAATCATGGGAAAATACGGAAAAATTATGGGAAATCCCCCAATGAATGAGGTTTATAGCTAGGAATATTCGTCTATAGTCCATAAATGAATGATTTTCCAGCACGCCATGCTTGTGCGAATTTCATGGTTAAAAAAAAACAGTTCTAGAATCAAGACTATGATAAGTGAGGTGTGGTCTTCCAATTCAATGGGAATCCAAACATCATGGGTTTGGTATTTACCCTCTGGTAAACTAACATAACTATGGAAAATCACCATTTTTGATGGGAAAATCCACTATTTCAATGGCCATTTTCAATAGCTATGTTAGTTTACCAGAGGGTAAATCCCGAAGTGAAAATGGATTGCTGGTCATCCGCCTGCGGCAAATGATCCAACTCTTGACGGACTTCGGTGCGGCCAATGAAAGAATCAGCACAGGTGACTGACATCGTAGCAGGGGTTCAATTTCGTTCAACGAAATGCTGCAATTTGATTGGAAAACACACAAGAAGATGCCCAAAAACAGCCGTAGCTGCAGGCACGCCGCAGTTTGAAAGCACTTCCAGCTGTCATGGATCAAGCTTACTGCAACGTAGTTTCACTTCCATGGCTCAAGCTCCGCTCCGGAATTTGTCAAACAGATATGTAACAATGTAACAGCTCAAGGCAGCATGCGGGGTGAAGGCCAAGATGAGAGCCCACTCCAAAGCCGAGACAACCTGAAGACAGGGCCAGAAGTCCAACCAAGCAGGTGTTAACAAACACCTGTACGACACCTGACAAGAAGTCCAAGCAGGTCGACCGGAACAGCAAAGTTTTCTGGGAGTTCCTTCCAAGTCAGACTTCAAGTCTTCAGAGACAACCACGGCAGCAAACGCACAATGATACGCTATCACACAACTTGTCGAAACCTAAAAATAGCTAGCCTTACGTATCATAGTGCTGGTTCTCTAACTAAAAAAAATATGAGATTCCCATGTACCCATTATATAACCCATTCTTATTGCTCAGATCATAAGTCAGTTGGCTCCCCAACAACTTCCCAACAACTGACCAGCGGCGGCTGCACCCAGGCGCATCTGCTTCGAGATTGTTGAACCGCAGCTGACAATAGAGATCTGCAGAAAGAGGCCACTGATCTCCTGCGGCCATTCTTGGGGCGAAAATGGGGGATACCTGGGATATCATTGGGGATACAAGGGGAATAATGTATGTATATATATATACATATATATACATATATACATATATACATATATACATATATACATATATACATATATCTATATATATATATACATATATATATACACACATGTGTGTATACATATATATATATATATGTGTATATACACGTGTATGTATATATATATATATATACAGATAGTGATGGGATGGACCAATCAAAATGATATTTGGATGGTTCATCCTACTTAGCAAGTGGCTTTTGTTCACCCTACTTCTCCCAGTAACAAGACCAGGGATATAAGCCCCTCACCATTCAATTTGTGGGATGAGTCACCAAGTAGTCACAGGCTGGGTCTGATTTGTTAGAGTTGTTTTCTTCATTTGGAGGTGATTACCCTCTGGTAAACTAACATAGCTATGGAATATCACCATGTTTAATGGGACAATCAACAATTGCCAGAGGGTATTTAAGGGTCATCATATGTTCTGTATTTTTTTGTGTATGACTCACGGAATATCCTAGCGGTGACTGATTACAAACCGTGGATTCGTCACCTCTCCATGTGCTTATTTCCCACACACCCGTGAATATCTCACACCCATACCTCTAAAGATACCGGGATTTTTCGGTTCCAGGGACCACAATTTCCGCTGATCATCCGGCTAGGAGCATCCACCACCAGTGAAAGGGACGATTTGCCTGGAATATTTTGGGACCTTTACAGACGCAAATATGGGGAATTCCCAAACTACAGCTCTGAGCTGATATGTTGAGGTGCAGAAGCTCATCCAGATTGGTGGTTCCAAAGGCAGAATCCAATACTGACGGTGACAACGACGATGATGGTGATTCCAAGGACAAGGAGGAGGACGACGACATCTTCTCCCCATGTTGTCCACATTTTGTGAGGATGTTTGGGCTGTTTGCCAAAAAAACACGTCTGGAGGGACACAAAAAAACAAGTTCGTCCTTTCTCTCCGGCGCTGATGATGGAGTTGAACGAAATCAGGTCCGGTTCAACTCCCTCGCGATTGCGATTGGATGTGATTTGGATATCGGAATCGGTGCCATGGGTACCCCACCACCGTTGGTTTTCCTGTTCAGAATGGCAAATCACTTGGGCGCATGGTAAGTTTCACCTCCATTTGAGAAAGAAAAACTGGGACTTCACCTTAAATCGTTTTCTTTTCCACCTGGAAAAATTCTGACATAACCACTTGACCCACGGACATTGGAAGCAGCTCTCCAAGCTATCCAAGCAACAATCCTGGATGGTTTATGTCTGGCTGCACATTGGGTCAAAGTTGGTTTCCTTCCCAAATGTGGAGTTTTCCTCTTAAAATCTGCAAAATTCAAGGGTCAAATGATGTTGGCAAATGATGTACAGCATTCAAGGGTGGTTTTTCCGACGTATAGCATATCATCTATAAACACCATAAAACAGCCCAAAAATGGTGTAGACATATATGATTACATATGTATATATATATATATATATTATATATATATATGTGAAATATATACAGCAATGCATGAAGATGCTGACAAAAGTATCGATTTACACAGCTCGTATTTGATGAATCTCCTCGTTTCTGCTTCCCGTCCGCCATGGCCCAAGCATGCCCAGCCGCGCCTTGAAATGCTGCAATGCCTTTTGCCAATGGCTGCCTGCCATGTGCTCGGAATGGGGATCGACTGCAGGGACCAACAGTGAAGAACTGCTCGGTTTCATCAAGGGAGGGAAGAAGTTGCCCGCTCTTGGCGATGTACTCCATGTACTTTGTGCTCCCCTTTTCATGTGACTTTGACTGATGTGACTTGTCATCATCAATAATCCAGCATAATCCAACTACTGTATTTAGATGTCACTCACCTGTCACTTGTCACTTGCCATTGATTTCACTCGAGCTGTTATTGCTATTATTTTGTCATGCCTTAAGCACTGCTGGGGTGGCTATTTTTCCGCCAAAATGTCGGTCAACTTATAACTTCGCAAGCCATCGCGACTGTGGGGTCAAACTACGGGCACTCAAACCATGGATTGGGTAATGTGGAAAAAAACAATAATAAGCCTACCATGTGGGGATGGTTTCTACAGCTCATAAAATTGTTATTTTGGGGATGCTTGATGGCATTGGGTGAATCCCACACCTAATGACGACCAAAAAGTGTGGTTGCAGAGTCTCTCATTTTGACCAGCCACAGACCCATCGAGAGTAGAAGTGGTGTGTTCTTGTCATCCAGCAAATAGCCAAGCTGCAACACAGGTCCTTTCATTGTGCTTCATAGCCGCTAGAGTCGCTAGAGGGTACTTGAAAAAGAAACATGTGGTTTGGAAAACTAGTAATGTAGGTAAAACAATAATAAACCACCCATTTGGGAATGGTATATACCACCTATTTATGGTGATTTAGGGGATGGTTTATTATTGTTTTACCCACATCCCCATGCAAAATAGGAAATATGGATGCCCCCTACCTCTTAACCTTTCCCCCGTAAACACCAGGAGTAAGCATCTGAACCATGAAAAGTAGCTCAGTTCCATCCCATTTTACTGGCTGGTACATGGGTATCATCCCGTCAACTCTGGGTTATCATCACCCCCAATAAGAAACGAACCCCTTATATTAACCTATCACCCATCACTCATTGCCTATATGCCCTCATCTGTTTGGTGGTTAATAACCCCAATCCAAATGATAGGTTTTAATCCCTTTTTCTTCATCATCAACCAATCAACAGGGCCTGAAAACTTGGCTCATCTTCGATTCCGGGGTACCCCACCATTCCAGAGGCCAGCCTTTCTCCAAGACGCTCAGCAAGGTGTTGTGGGTGATCCTCGCCGAATTTCGTCAAACTGTGGGGTTTGAAGGGCCACGTTTTTACCACCGGGACTTTAAGCTGACAATGGGAAATCTGGCAGTTTAATCCGCTTGTACCGCTGGTTTTTGGAGATGTTGGGATGGGTCCATCCCCATCCTGTGAACAGGAGCTAGTTTGGCCACCAGACAACCAGACTTTCGATGACTCATATTTTGAGATGGCAAAAAGAAACCATTTTGAGATGACCAAACTATCCATTTCTGTGATCACTCTGGAGGTATTGCAAATCTTGAAAATTTCTGTCACATTTCTGGATGTGTTCGTACTACATTCTTTGTTTCTGAGGTCCCAAATCCGGGAAAAACAGTAGCGAGCGCAGTGCAAGCTTTTCTTGAGCCAATGCAGAGTGCGCAGTAAAGGTTGTGTGTGTCATCCTTGT
>BGPT01000162.1:292676-312668 GCA_003297045.1 Symbiodinium sp. clade C Y103 | reverse complement strand
GCTGGATGGTTTTTTGGGCCCCGAGAAGTTGATACAGGTCAAGACGATGATTGATCAACACTTTCTCAAAGATCAATCTCAAAGAATCGCACTTTGTGTGTATTTTTGACGTTCTTTCTGTTTCCGCCATTGTTGCGCTTTGTCCCGGGCTGGCGATTTCAAGGGGTCAGGGGTTTTGCAGGGTAAGTTTGGCCCAGGAACATGAGTTTTTATTTTCCAGCGATGGCCCCTTCAGGCATTGATGCGCGGGTAGCTGGCGAATATGTTGTTTGTTTTTCTATAGAATAGTTTTGCATTTTGTATCGAAAATTTTGAGTAGTTGAGTGGATAGTTCCGGGTGCTTTACGGATAACCCTGCCCAGTTTCAGGGTAACCTTGCATATCTTGTGGAGAACTATGCATATTCTATGGATAGCTCTGCATCTTTTATGGATAGCTCTAAATCCTCACAGACAAAGAGGCCAAGGCAGGTCCCAAAGTATATACATCATACTAGACATATGTATTATAGTATAGTATACTGACACAAAAACCCTAGGTTTTACAAACACAGATGTCGAAAAGCCGCATGTATGTTAGTTTACCCAAGGGTAATAGATGTTTCATAGTGATTGATCATCACCCCTGGTTTTTGTGGATCAGGACCCAGTGGCCATGATCGTGGCCTCTGCTGCGGCGGCTGCCACGCGTGAAGTGCCTCCACCCCCTCAGGCGGAGAAGCCGAGCCTTAGTTCAATGGGTAAATTATGGTAAATTATAACGACCTCACTGAAACCAAACCCTGGAATGATGGTTAGCAGCAGGAATTCTCCCAACATAGCCGAACTCTTCAGGTTAGTGAAGTATTATGATTTACCGTTGGAATTAGATCATTGGATGAAATTGGATCAACATTGGATAGCTTAGAAGCCTCCAAAATGGAGATGAGGGTATTAACTTTGATCCCAGTGCCAGACATCATCAGGGCCCAGCCACCCAGACTTGATACGCTAACAGATGGCAAAATCATCCTTTTTCTGCAGCGTATTTTGCAATACGTTACATCTCCTCATCATACATTCTCCTCTTCCAGATGATCGATTTCCACAACTTTGATGGCAACAAATCACACTTGAAAATTGCCATGGAAATCTCTGATTTTCCGATAGTTTTCCATTTAGCCACGGTGAATTCGTCAATTTCCCGTAGTGTAATCCTGCAGATTGTCCCACCACTCCATGGATCATTGCCTTGTTCGATTACTATCCTGCAGGCGCCACCACAACTGCAGCCCCTCGGCGTGTGGTTGCAGGATGAAGGACGGGATGTGCACAGAAAGTCTCTGAATATCATGTGTATTATGATCACATATATTAATGCATATATGTATATATCAATGTATATATATATATACATCAATGTATGTATATATATATATACATGTATTCTGTGCATGTTCTTATATATATATATACGTACATTTGCACCCAAGTTTACATTGTGATTACAGTATATGAAATTATCCGACGGTATGATTATGATTCTTCTATTCATGCTGTTTTAAATGGTCTTTGCAGAGGAATGGTTTGGGGTTGAATCTATTTATTTCCGTGGGCCAAACAGGGGTATTCAATAGCAGGGGGAAAGGATTAGTGATGAAAAACTAAAGGTTCGTACATGGTTCTAGAATTTGCTAGAATTTATAGATATATGGTAAACACAGTATAGTGGTATTCTGAGAAATCCAGTAATCATTCTCCAGCTGGACATGGTTTCTATCACATTGATGTGGTAAACCCAATTTGTATCAATATATAGTAAACATTAATAAACCATCCCCAAATAGTTGTTTCCTAAAATCGGGATACCTCTAAATTATGTTAAATCATCCCATGTTTTTTTTCGTTTTTTTTCCACTATAAACCATGAAGCTATTGGGGATCCCCCAAACATATGGAAGCCTCGTCCAGTTCCTGCCTTCGATGGCGTCCCCTTAGGTATTCCAATAGTCCTCGAGTTGCACCACCTGTGAGGCCGGTAGCATGCGGATATTTCATGGGACTCGGGATTTTATCATATTTTTAATTTTATCACCAAAAAATTCCAACAATGATGTGTATGTATAATTATGTATATACATATATGATATACATCTAACATCATATAACACATATATATATATATCTACATATGTATATATATATATATATCTACATATGTATATATATATATATGTGATATGTGTATATCTATATATGTATATATATATATATACATGTATGTATATGTGTATGTGTGTATATATTATATGTATATGTATGTATATATATAATGTATATGTATATGTATATATATATATATATGTATATGTATAAGTATACGTATGTATATATATATGTGTGTGTGTGTGTGTGTCTGTGTGGGCTCTCAAATGGCAGTTTGAACCAGAGACATTGTTCTGTATTAACTAATCGATCTTGGGACAGCCTATTTTCAGACCATTGCCATAAGCCAGTTCTACGTGGGATGACCAGAGGAAATGGTATTTGCGGCAATTACTTAGACTGTCGATCACCAGGAGGAATCTACCACTGATTTCAATAATTGAAAGGTACATCAAGTATTCACTTGAGAAAGTGTAGGATACCATCTGGTAGTCAACTTTGGCTGGTTGAGAAAATCGCTTTAGAAATGACGATGAGTTTTCGGTAGAACTTGGCAATTTTCCAGCCAGCCATACCGGTTTGCTGGAGCTTAACACAGTAATGAGAGATCACAGAAGCATGGCTGGTATAAAAGCAGTATTTAAAGTCGTGAAAGAAGTTGGTACCTCGAATGGCACTAGGTCTCATTTGTTGGGATCTGTTTTTTGGGGGGTTCCTTTGTTAACCAGCCTTTTTGAGAGTACCGTGGTTTTCTTTCTAGATTCGACCTCCGTATAGGAAGAACACCATGACCAATAGCATCCTGTAGTGATTAGAATGTTGAATTGTCCTACTTGAAATTGTGTGAGACGTAAACACACTAGTTTGGATTACACTCTGGTGATCAAACGTCACAACGGAAAATCCCGTAAGAATGGAGTTGTTAATGGGAAAATCATCTATAACTGGTGGGTTTTCCATTGCTACGTTTGAATTGTTTATATAGATGGATGGGTCGTTTCGAACCATGGTTGTAGAAATGGTTCTGGGTCATGAAAGTGGCGTGAGTGTCAATGGAGAGAAAGTCACCCAAAACGTCTGAATCATCAAGATTTAAAACAGCATTGACATATTATGGGTCCGTCCGAAAATTGCGGTTTGACACTCAAGTGGCAAGTTTTTGTTGCTTTCATAGGAAATAATTCAATAATCAAATTTGAGGTTGCCCCACTTTCAGACAAACAGAACATAATATATACATTGGTTTTATCATTCTCAAATATTATTCTATGGTGTGTCTCAAATTGGGGATACTACAAATGGCAATTTCAATAGGGACAATGATGATCAACACAACCATTGGTTCAGACAAACCAGTTTCAGAATACACCAGACCCATTATACCGTTACCTAGCAATATAATGTATATATATATATATATAATATGCACATGATATACGTAATATCAACATTTTTCCAATTGATGCTATTTTCATTTGCTGAAGCTTCTCCGTGCAGGCTTCCCCGCATCGAATCCGGAATCGGCTATGCCATTGACGAGGGAGACAACAGCGCTCTGCATAGTATCCCGCCGGCACCAACCAACCCAGGATTTTGGTAAACCCCAAGATGATTGATAGGGTAAATTAAGGGCATCAATTTTCATGGGGATTTATCCCAAGATAGTGTGCATGTTCCCCAATTCATAGTCAGGGTTAAGAAAAATCCCCGATTTGGTGCGATGTCAAAGCCTCCATTGAGTTCCGGGATTTCCCAGCTAGCCATGTTTGATCACTGGAGGATATATTTCCATTGTATCCCATTGCATCTCTTTATATCACCCTTGTATCACCATTCTTGTTGGTTAGAGAAGTTATACATCCCGGCAATATACATTGTTGGGGTGTCAATACCTATGGCTATCATTACTATATATATATATACATACATATATATTATATATTATTATTACATACTACTTATGGTGGTCTGATACCATCGTTATATAACTTACAAACTTAAGACATCTTAAAACCATTAATCCTTTCCCCCGTCAATAATCACCCCCTAAACATGGTTGAGTCTGGGATTTGCACATGTTCAATTAAGACCACGGAGCGGGGGACTGTTTAATAGTCGGGGATGGGATTTTTATCCCTATTGTTGGGGGATGAATCCTTCATACTCATGGCTATTTCTACCATTACTATGACATACAACTTGTGGCCGTTAAAACCATGGTTATATCCCACGAAATCCAGCCGAAAATCCCATGAACAAAACACATGAAATCTCCATGAAATTCCACGTCTCGTTCCCCACGAGGTGCCTGCTCAGATCCTGCAGAGCTTGTGGCACCCGATGCACAGGCAGGGAAACGCTGACATCTCGGTGAGAAACTGAAGTCAGCTAGCCAAATATTGGGGCATATGATGTAAGAGTAATTTTTAATAGTAACAATGATATAAACAACTTAAACAAAACTCAAATGGTGGTATAATTTTTGGGCATAGAACCAACCCCATTCTATGCTCAGTTTGCCTCCATTATCCTCCATCATGCTTGATTTTATACCCACCATTTCGTTGGCTAAATCATCATTTGGAACAGTCTAAAAAAATACGGTTCCCCCAGTTGCTTGTGGGATTCTCATCATTTTCCCCCAAAAATGGCCATTTGGGGATATCCCCTATTTTCAGACAAAGCCAAATGTCATATTAATACATACCGTATGTGTGTATATATATATATATTAATGTGCTGGTGCAATATCCTATGAATATCCAACTAGTATCCAATTAAATATCCCAGTTAATTATAACCATTCTCTGGTTTACAAATCGGCTGAACGCTCCAGGCGATTGCCGAAAGCTTTGCTGCCCTGGTGAAACAGGGCGGCAGCTTTAACTTCGGAGAAGCACAGTGTGGAGACCAAAAAAATTGGTGGAAAAATTGCTTAAGATACATCCTCAGGGATCCCGTGGTTCGCATCGATTCGCATCGATTCGAAAAGGGGGCAATGAACCGCGAAGCGGTTCGCATCGGTTCGGTTCCGGCGCGGTTCGTGTCNATTCGCATCGATTCGAAAAGGGGGCAATGAACCGCGAAGCGGTTCGCATCGGTTCGGTTCCGGCGCGGTTCGTGTCGTGACCAGTTCACGGCATTGGTTTGGTTCCATTCGGTTCGGTTCGTTCCCGGGTTTGATGGAGTTCTTGTTTTTTTGAAAGGAAGTTGACAAGGAAATGTATTAAAAAAACATTGGGCTGGATTCAGAGCAAGTGTTGGCAGGTGCAACCCATTCAAAGCAACATTAGGCTTCAAATCTCTTTGCATGGGGGGTTGCGGAGTTGAGCATGTACTTAAATCACTCGGACTGCAGAAGTATTATGGGTAGGAAGAAAATCCAGTGTTTGCGCTCGTAACCCTCGGAAAGCAACATTGGGGGTCAAACCTGCTTGGATTGGGGTTACGGGGCTGAGCATCTAAAGGTCTAGGGTTGGAGAAGTCTATTGGGTAGGATGAAATTCAAGTGTTGGCGTTCGTAACCCTCCGAAAGCAACATTGGGGGTCAAACCTGCTTAGATTGAGATTACGGGGCTGGGCATCGAAAGGTCGAGGGTTGGAGAAGTCTATTGGGTAGGACGAAAATCNAACCTGCTTAGATTGAGATTACGGGGCTGGGCATCGAAAGGTCGAGGGTTGGAGAAGTCTATTGGGTAGGACGAAAATCAAGTGAAGGCGTTCGTAACCTTCCAAAAGCAACATTGGGGGTCAAACCTGCTTAGATTGGGGTTACGAGGCTGGGCATCTCAAGGTTTGGGGTTGGAAGTCTATTGGGTAGGATGAAAGTCAAGTGAGGGCGTTCGTAACCCTCGGAAAGCAACATTGGGGGTCAAACCTGCTCAGATTGGGGTTACGGGGCTGAGCATCTAAAGGTCGAGGGTTGGAGAAGTCTATTGGGTAGGATGAAATTCAAGTGAGGGCGTTCGTAACCCTCCGAAAGCAACATTGGGGGTCAAACCTGCTTAGATTGGGGTTACGGGGCTGAGCATCTAAAGGTCGAGCGTAGGAGAAGTCTATTGGGTAGAATGAAAATCAAGCGTTGGTTTGCTGACTCTTGATCTCTGAAAACACAAGTTTTGGAGCCCAAAGCTGTTTGGCTGTGCTGCTGTCCCGTAACCCCCGGAAAGCGATCTGTGGGCCCATAGGTGCTTGTTGGGGGGTTACGGGCTTGTGATGATGAGTGCTGGACTATGCAGGAAAGCGATTGTTTTGCTAAATCTTGATCTCTGTAAATACCAGACTTCGAGCCCAAAGCTGCTTGGCTGTGCTGCTGTCCCGTAACCCCTGGAAAGCGATCTGTGGGCCTGAAGGTGCTTGTTGAGGGGTTACGGGCTCGTCATGCTGAGTGCTGGACTATGCAGGAAAGCTATTGATTTGCTGATTCCTGATCTCTATAGACACCAGTTTTCGAGCCGAAAGCGGTTTGGCTGTGCTGCTGTCTCGTAACCCCCGGAAAGCGATCTCTGGGCCCGAAGGTGCTTGTTGGGGGGTTACGGGCTCGTGATGCTCAGTGCTGGACTATGCAAGAAAGCTATTGATTTGCTNACCCCCGGAAAGCGATCTCTGGGCCCGAAGGTGCTTGTTGGGGGGTTACGGGCTCGTGATGCTCAGTGCTGGACTATGCAAGAAAGCTATTGATTTGCTAAATCTTGATCTCGGAAACCACAAGCTTTCGAGCCCAAAGCTGTTTGGCTGTGCTGCTGTCCCGTAACCCCCGGGAAAACAATCTCTCGACCCGAAGGTGCTTGTTGGGGGGTTACGGGCTCGTGATGCTCAATGCTGGACTGTGCAAGAAAGCTATTGATTTGCTAAGCCCTGATCTCTGTCAACACAAGTTTTCGAGCCCAAAGCTGTTTGGGCTGTGCTGCTGTCCCGTAACCCCCGGAAAGCGATCTGTGGGCCCATAGGTGCTTGTTGGGGGGTTACGGGCTCGTGATGATGAGTGCTGGACTATACAGGAAAGCTATTGATTTGCTGACTCCTGCGCTCTAGAAAAACCAGTTTTCGAGCGAAAGCTGTTTGGCTGTGCTGCTAAGTCGTAACCCGGGGAAAACAATCTCTCGACCCGAAGGTGCTTGTTGGGGGGTTACGGGCTCGTGATGCTCACTGCTGGACTATATAAGCCTTGATCTCTGTGAACACAAGTTTTCGAGCCCAAAGGGCCGGGTGTGTGAACATCATCGAGCGGAACCAGCCGAACTTCGCGAACGTTCGGTTCGGTTCCTGCGGTTCGTGTTCACTTGACGGTTCCATAACCCCCCGGTTCGTTTCGATTCGTGTTTGCCGGTTCAGTTCAGTTCGTGGGCTCACTGCATCCTACTAGTGTGCATAATAGGGATCTCATCGGAATTTAAGAGAGATTTATTGGGGTAAACAGCAACCTCAATTTTTTTTTTCAGTCTGAAAATGGTCTACACCCCCAAAATGTTTATTTTTGGATGGAATGGGGTACCATGTTTAGACACTGCGCCGATCTTTGCATCAACTGATGGGGATGTGGGTTGGATGAGGGTCTTTGCGATTGGATTTATCCTCTGGTTACTTAACATAGCCATGGAAGCCATGGCCCATTTATAGATGATTTATGGTGATTGACCGTGATTTAAGATGGTGGTTTTCCATGGCGAACTGTTAAATAACCAGGGGGTCGCCGTAAATATGAGTTCCAAGTGAAATTCTGGTGTGTAGAATAAAGAAATGGGGATATATATATATATATACTGTATATCTATTGGGATACTGTAAGCAAAAAACATGGGCATACTGATATGATGTGATGGGGGATTAGTCGAAACATATCTGAAATGATAGTGACTTACCAGCGATGGTGCACTAAGAACCACGCGTGGCGAGGAGGTTCTACTAAAAGGAGGCCTGTAACCTCACAGGTGTACAACAGATTCCTTTGCTCTTTGGGCCCTTGTGTTCGCTATAGAACCCCAAGAACTATACTCACCTCTGTGTTTGCTGTATTCCATCCATGGATATCCATGGTTTTATCATGTTTTATCCATTCTATTCAGTTGATGAGTTGTATCCCATTGATTGGTCAATCCGTTGCCATATGGCCCATTTATAGACCAATAGTCTAAGTTGCGGTTTTAGACGGATCTTCTGGACAAATTCTATGCCGTGCTGGTGGTTTACAAAAGGGACCCATCAGCAGGATAGGCGTCAATGTATTTGTTGTTGTGCTAGCTATGTTTCCCAAACTTGGTTTAAGGGAAAGATCGACGTAGACACCCTTTAGTCAATGACGAGGTTCATCAAGTTGTGACTATGAAAAGCCCTCAGAATCAATCAATGGATCAATCAAGCAATCAATCAATCGATCCATGACTATCTTGTGCTTTGGCGTGGTGGCCTGGAATCCAAGGGATTCTCCTGTCAAGGGAATTATTAGGCTCAAGGGTCTCCCCAAAATTCTAACCACCAACCCAAACCACTCCTTAACCATTGGTTGAATCACTCCTGATGAATGTTCTCGATCGTGACTGCATCTAGGTGGTGGCAGCCCATCGAAGCTTTACCAGTCGCCACTTTGTGGCAAGGGAAATGGACCGCTGATCTTTGAATTGGATGATAATAATGATGACAACACTAGGCATGGTGAGAATAACAAACCTAATAACCCTAGTGAGCGATCATGAGAATGAACACACAAACTACGTGTAGATAATGATGACAATAATAGTAATGATAATAGTAGTAATGATACTGATAGTTAGTGAATGATTACAAATGATGATTAATAAGGACAAATGAATGGTGAATGGCGAATGGTGAATGATGGTGAATGATGGTGAATGATGGTGAATGATGGTGAATGGTGAATGGTGAATGGTGAATGATGGTGAATGGTGAATGGTGAATGGTGAATGGTGAATGGTGAATGGTGAATGGTGAATGGTGGTGAATGATGGTGAATGATGGTGAATGATGGTGAATGGTGAATGGTGATGACGATGACGATGACCATGACGATGACGATGATGATGATGATGATGATGATGATGATGATGATGATGATGACGATGATGATGGAATATGATGATGATGATGATGATGATGATGATGATGATGATGACGATGATGATGATGATGATGATGATGATGATGGAATATGATGATGATGATGATGATGATTATGATGATTATGATGATGATGATGATGATGATGATGATGATGATGGAATATGATGATGATGATGATGATGATGATGATGATGATGGTGATGGTGATGGTGATGGTGATCATGGAATGATGATGATGATGGTGATGATGATGGTGATGATGATGGTGATGATGATGATGATGATGTTGATGATGATGATGATGATGCTGGTGGTGGTTGTGGTGGTTGTGGTGGTGGTGGTGGTGGAATGATGATGGAATGATGATGCAATTGTGATGGAATGATGATGGAATGATGTTGATGTTGGTGTTGATATTGGTGTTGATATTGGTGTTGATCACGATCACGATCATGATCATGATGATGTGATGATTTTTTGGATGAGATGCGGTGAATTGTGATGAATTGTGATGATTTGTGGTGAATTGGGGTGAATTGGGGTGAAAAGGGGTGAAATGGGGTGAATTGTGATTGATGATGATCATAGCAATGGTAACACTTCTCATGCTCATAAGGTAGCAACGATCATGATGAATCATGATGATACTACTACTACACGCAGACCCCGAGGCTTGCCCAAGCCCCACATACCAATTGCAACACACATCATATTCTTGACGTGGAACGATACAATAGCGCTATTAGGGTTTGTATGAGGTTTAGGGTTTAGGATTTACAGTTGACAATGATCATCATCACCATCATCACCACAACCACCATCATCATCATCATCACCAGCATCATTAGCATCGTCCAGGCGCTTATTTGAGAGTGTAGGCAAACCCCAGGGTCTTGCTGAAACACTAGTGAACACCATCATCGTAGTGATAATAATGATGATAATTATATCATGAGGCTCAATGGGTTTGTGACAATAATACTGGAACAGAGTACAGGGACGTATGTGTTGATAATCTGGCAGAATTCAATCCTCGAAGACTCAAAGACTCTAATGTATGACAATGGGGTGTGATACGGGATTATATTCTTACAAATGCTAGGCAGTACTGATGGTTCTTAGATGTTGTTAGTGATGGTTTCTGGATCCTTCGTAGCAACATCACTACGACCTTTGAGGGATCGCCTCAATGGTGGCCAGATTTGACCATTGGGTTAAGCGATAGCTATCTCGGAATTATCAAGATTGATTTGAGCCTTGATTTGTAATGCAGCAACCTAATCTAGCACAGGACCATCGTATTCAAAAGGAGGGGGTGCTCCATTGCCAGATGAGATTACCAAAGCATAAAAATTAGCTGTCAGCAGGAGAGCTGGTGGTCCCCTTCCTATAGATAGCATACTGGAACATCGACAGGAGCCCTCCACTGTTTGAATGGAAAGAAAGACCGTTTGCCAGATGTTTCTCCGTTTCAGCCGGTTTTTTGTGATCCTATTACCTGCACCCGCACCCTTTCTATTTTCGATAGGGAGAACATTCGAACTGTGGAAATTCCGTCAGATTACGACGGTGAGATGCCCAGGAAACAGTCTCAGTTGAGGAGGAGGACGGGGAAGTACTGCATCAACTTCTTTCGGATTCCAGTCGTATCCACTTGACCACCCTCCCCGACACTCAAATTTTGAACCCAATCTGCTGTGATCTGGAAGATGATGTTCACATATGTTCAATGTATTTGGATTCCATCTGTGTTTTGTAATTTTTCAGGGGTGCGCCGAATTTCACCTGGCTGTTTCTTGTAGAAAGTGTAATCCCAAGAAAATGAACCTCATGTTTTGTGGAGGTTTTGACCCCTTGGAGGGTTCACTGCTCAAAAACAATAGTCAATGAGGGTTCCAGTTCCAGGATGATATCTACCCTTTGTTTCTTTGGTTCGATCCACATCTTTGACTGGCTACGTTCTGGTTGCTGAACCTAGCTATGAACAATCATCCCAATTAGCTGGTAGATGATCTACAACAGCCAGTTTCTCCATGGCAGAGGGTCATATATTGATATATATATATATTATATATATACATAATTATATACTGTATAAGTAATATAACCACTAGTCGTTTTTCCTCACAAATCCCCCATGGAACTGTAAAACCACTTTCCACCGCAGTCAGTGCAGGAGAAACTCAGGGACTTCATCGCGCGCTGGGGCTCGGAAGACCCAGTTTTCATGAACTCCGGGAGCCGGGAAATTTTGTGAAAATGTGCGGAAACATTCGCGAAATCCATGGTGTAATTTATATGGAAGATTCATCTATAAATGGGGAAAATTGGGAAAATGTGGATAGATATAGCGTGATATAACCACTATTATGAGGTTTGAATGGGGGTTTCTCATCAAAGATGGAGATTGAACAGGGGAAATGGTGATACGATGGGGATATAGTGAGGATAAACCAATTGATGTCCATTGGATGTGTATGAAAACGGGGTATGCCAGTGCCATGTTACAAGGGAAAATGATGATAAACCAAACAACAAATCCATATAGGATAATGTGGTAAACAAAACAAAACAACAACACGAGGGGATTTACCAGCAATGAAATACGAGAATAATATAGAATAACCAAGCACATATAAATAATCAATAATGATAAATTACGACAACCTTATGATGGTTGGGATTGGGGGATCTCCCCTATGGTGGTCCAACTCTTCAGGTTGGTGAATTGTTAGAATTTGACCAGAGTATGCAGAATGTGGTAAGCCCAAAAAATAAATAATGCCCACTCTCTCACCAGAAATGGCTGCTGTAAACCCTGTAAAAATCGGATTTTTATGGCTTTGCGTTTGCCACATTAATAATATGACAGCATGTACACAAATACATGCCGTGTATTTGGATGTATCGTTCTGCATCTTCAAGTTTTTCATTTCAAATATGTGTTTTTTGGTATTCCCTTGTTGGGGAGATTGATCCCCAATTTACCCTAACGATTAGTACTTCTTCGGGGGTTGAAAGGACCAGCCAGTTGATCTGCTCATGCAATGGCAGGACAGACAGACTAGCAGACCAATGGAATGACAGACAAACAGAGATACAGACCGTGTATGCTCAATGAAACTTGCACCTGTACACTTGCCCATATGATGATGTTCCAATTTAAACCTCCGTTTTCGGGGATTTTCCAGATAGCCACGTTTGATTGCCAGAGGGTATCTAATACATGTACCAACATGTGTCCGAAAATTGATCGATTTTGTGACCTGGCCGCCCTCATCCTGGTAGCATCCGGTAGCTCATGTAGCAAGAAGATGAGCGGTGAGCGGGTAACCCAAATAGCATTTCATTTTATGGGGATGGGTCAAAACCTATTAGTATCCACTTTAGTGGGATGAACATCCATTTACCAGCTATTTTGAAGTTCACTAGGTACCAGGGTTTTGACCCATAGCCTTATATCTCAGGAATTCTGCCTCTGATTCTTGTCGAATTCTTCCTGCATGTCACTGAAAATTTGAGCGTGAGGTTTGGACCACAATTGCGAGCGAATCTTGAGGAGAACCAGGGATACCAAGGGTGAGGGAAGGGCTGGTGCTGATGAAAACGTCGTGATGGTTTCGACCACATGGCCTGGGTAGACCATGTGGATGGCTCAACTAGCAATGAGAAATTCGTCTCCGAAACTCAACAACTCAAGCTATCCCTGGAGAAGTGGTGAGTTGCAACTACTGGTGATACCGGTACTCGTACCATTTGAATCCTCATGTGGGGGTTTCCATACATAGGGGGATACCCCAAAACGGATGGTTCATAATGGAAAATCATGGAAAATCCATTTAAAGCGATGATTTGGGGGTTATCTCTTTCTGGAGTACTCCCTCTAATTCTTCACCCAGGGTGATTGATCGGGGGTTGATATTATAAATCGATATAAATCGCATGCAATCATCCCCAATTTGGGGTCGTAAATGTGACAAAATTCTCAGGTGGACATTCCAAAACTGTAGAATTCGTGCAATTACACTTCCAGCAAAAAATCGACACTGCAGGAACCTGCCGCAACACGTGAGACAAGAGGCGAGCGCATGCTAGAGTTTTTGACCTCTGTGGATGGGGCGCTGGTTTCATCTGGTTTCTCCCATATCCCATGCGAAATGGGAGAACTGACAAGAAAATCTATGAAACATATTGAGAAATGTGAACCATTAAATTTTGGCTGTTGGTTGGAGAACTTGTCCTATTCTAAACTTATTTCCATCCCTAAAGTGGGATGATCCGATTGGGCTCCCCCAGAATACCAGGGACCAATTGGGAAATTCATGGCTGCGTCTAATTCCCATCAACCAATTGGAGTCGACGCCAGGCCTTTCATGCGAATGACATCCCGGTAGCTGTTGAAAGCTCCATTCTCATACGTACGCACTATGTCCTGATTTGGAGTACTGATTCTTGTTGATAGACTCAGCTTTATTTCCTCGAAAATGTGGATAGCCCTGTAATATCCTGTAATTACTGTATACTCAATGATACACGGCTTAGAATTCACCACGAAAGGAGATATGTGCCATGGTCAAAAGTTGGATTGTTAAACATTGTAAACCAATATTGGAGAATATTGGGGGATGCCATGGCCAATACCCTACTGGTGACACTTCCATTTCCAACCTCCTGACCTGATGGTTTAGCCACCGCTAATCGTCAAGTGGTGGTTTGGTTTGGTGGTGATAACACCATAGAACACATTCCGCAGTCACTTTGAAAGGTTCGTAACCCAATTTCGAAGATATGCTGCTTCAAATCCCAGACATTTTCTGCTTGTTCAACATGATTCAACCAGTTAACTGCTAAACTGCTAGGTCGCTAGGTGTTCAATTTCATATCAGTCACCGGTGCCAGCCACATCAGCCACACCATCTCCAGGTCCTAGCCAACTTCTTGGCTTCCCCGGAAACTCGTAACGTCAGCGCTAAGCTTCGGGGCCCAGCAAAAGGAGGGAACCTTTCTGGCCTTTTAGGAGCCATAAAAATTGATCAATAAACACAATAAAAGATGATAAAAGTAAGTTGGTCAGTTGGTCATGACTGGGGTATTTTGTTGTCATCTGTTTTTGTTTGGACAATGGTTTTGGACCCTGGAGACGTTGGTTTGATCAATGCATCCTGTGGTCAGGCCTTATTTGGCCAACAGCACAAAGAAATAAAGAAAGGGAAGAAAGATACTGCAGAAAGCAAGAACGAAAGAAATAACGACAAAAGACGACCCAACATTGACACCTGAGAGGGGCATAGGGTTTTACCAGATGGAAGCTGCGGGAGAGATACCCAGCCAAGATGGGATCAAGAATGGATCAGAAATGTATCCCCCAAGCAGCAAAGCAATGGATGTGACACCCAAGTCGAAAAAGAATCCAGTGGTTAGGCGGGAGCGATTGGGAGCTAGGGGTATCCATATTCATCCATATTCCCCATTGGGTAGCCAAGGACCTACCAAGAGTTTCCCAAGCATCTGATGGTGATGCCGGATATCATGTCCATTTCCATGGGATCCAGGTGTTCATTCCCATGCAATCCATGGCTCGCTTGAATTTCGGAAAGCAGTAACGCGAGGATGACCCCGACTGACTTTCACATGGGATTGGCATAGCTCAACCACCACCCAAACATAGACTCGATCATGCTAGGATTGAGAGAATCAGTCGAAAATCACAAACTTTTCAGGTATTCACGAGTGTATCTCAATGAGAACCCCCAAATCCATCCAAATCCCAGATATGAGACAAGGCCATATCGCTAGCTACGTGGCTGGAGGCGTCCCATGCTCTCAGGTTCATGTCCTGGCTGAGTTCTAGAATGAGGTGCCATTCCAGTTGATCAGTGGCTGCGTTCAACACCCGGCAGTTGGTTGATGATTAGTTCGTGGATTCCGGGACTGTCATGATCATTCATGATTATTCATGATCATCATTCACTGGGGAAGGCCGTGAAATCAACCAGCCAGTATTTCATGGAATGACGGTTTTATGGTTTTGAACACTGCTCGGTTGATCTTTGGCAAACAAGAATAATGCATAATAATGCAATATCATGCAAACAGAAAAAGCATCAAAACACCAGTGACTGTAGATGATCAACTGCTTGCACTATTGCTTTCTAGGACGATTAGGTGGTTCTAGGAAAGTTCATGGTGTTTGTATTGGAGAAGTTGTATTGAAGGTGAGTCCGTATTACATGCATGTTGGCTACATATTATATATATAAGTAGTACCGCACAAGGCGGTGGCGGAAGTTTCAAATATAGGAAACATATAGGAGAGGTTGGCTGCTGTGAATGATGGATGGCAGAGCGAACCCACTGATGGACTGACAAGTGGTTGGAGGCAGCGCAGTGTAGTTGTAATGGGTGTTGTAGTTGTGGTTGTAGTTGTAGATGTAGATGTAGTTGTGGTTCTAGTTGTAGTATGTTGTAGTTGTAGTTGTTGTGGTTGTTGTGGTTGCTGTAGTTGTAGTGCAGTGCAGTGTAGTGTAGTTGTAGTGGTTATTGTGGTTGTAGTTGAAGTTGTAGTTGTAGTAGTTGTAGTCGTAGTTGTTGCAGTTGTAGTTGTAGTTGTTGTGGTTGTTGTGGTCGTTGTGGTTATTGTTGTTGCGGTTGTAGTTGTAGTTAGTAATTGTAGTTGTAGTGTAGCGTAATGTTCCGAAATGAAGCAAATCTGCAAGATTTCCTCAATTTTCTAAGGTGACAACATCAAAACTTCCAAAAGTGCTCCGAACCCATCAGTTTTTAACACTTTACTTCAAAATGTGCTCCGCGCCACAACGCGTGCACTTTTTCAACATCTCAACTTCCAAAAGTGTTCCGAACATGGTGTGTTTTGGCACTTTTACTTCAAAATGCTTCGCGCCACAGCGGCGTGCACTTCTTCCACCTCTCAAGTGGCAAAAGTGGCTCGGACGTGAAGTGCTTTGCACATGTTGACTTCCAAATGTGGTTCGCACCACAACGCCGTGCAACTTTTCGACATTTCCAAAAGTGCTCCGAGACCTTTTACACTTTTCACTTCAAAACGCGCTTCGGGCCACAACGGCGTGCAATTTTTCATCTCTCATGTGCCCAGATGGCTCTGCACCCGCCGCTTTAGCGAGCCAACTTTTCGACCCTCCGGAGCCACAAAACATTGGAAAAACACAGTGTTTCGCGACTTTCCTCCATTTTCGCACACCTGCATCTTCTCTCTTCTGACTTTCTCCTCTCTGATCTTCTTTCTTCTGACTTTCTCCCTGTCTCAGCTCTTCCCATCTTGGCTTTTCCATTTGCGTCCATACTGTCGGAAGCTTGACTTCTAAACTTCCTTCGATTATATGTACACGGCTTGATTGTATGTATGTGTAAATAAATTCATATGTAAATCGGATCAAAAGATATGTATATGTGATAGTTTAGGCCGTCTACTGCTTGAAAGGTTGGGGTGGTTGATGACCATACCTGAGCAGTGCTGTTACTCCAGTGAGACCCTTCCCAGGCTACAAAATCTCAATTCTTAAAGTATGTAAAGGTGCACGGAAAGGTTTCAAGAAACCTCAGTTGATTGATGATTTGTGTTGATTGAACATCATGTAAGCAGCGTTAAGTGTCACACCTACACTCTCAAGCCGAATGCATGGTATTTTGTTTTTTGATGATTTCTGTCAGGGTGTTCAAGGGTGGTTTCATATTCCATTCCATGGGTATGGTTCAAAATTCGGCTACTTTTTCAACTTGCAGGGTGAAGGACAACAAATGAGCGAACAAAAGGTGGCTCGCAAGAGTCCAGCGTGGTCAACGTCACCTTTGGATAGGTGTTTTCAGATGATTTTTGCAATGGCACACCGGGCGATATTGGGCGATGTTGAAATGGGACATGGGTCATCCCCTTCGCCCCCTTCGCCTTCTTGGTCATCTTGGTCGGTGCTGACTCTTTTTCTATGTGTTCAACAGTCTCTCGGATCGCGTTCCCCCAACTGTGCTAATTTTTTCTAGGTGTCCGAAAATAGGTTACCCCGATTCCAAATGGATTGTCATCTTCACAATGAAAGTGGCCACATTTAGGTATCGATCCAACATTTTCAGACACACCCAAATCATTTTAAGTTGTTTATATGCATTGTCATTATCTATGTATATGTATATACATGTTGCACGATATTCCATTGAACCATAAATATCATGTCCGGCCAAATATCTAACTGGATACTGGCCCGGCCAGACACGGTACCTATTTAATTGAGACTTTGAATCTAAGCAAGGATATGATATTTGGAACCCATCCACATCAATCCCACATTTTCAGACCCAAATGGTTCAAATGATCTTGAGTTGCCCACATTTTTTCCATCCAAATGAAGCCGCGATTTTTTTTTCATGGCGTGGCTGGAAGCCGTATATTTTTTCAGGAACTTTGAAGAGATCCAGTCCGCCTTGGTGACCACTGCCGAGGCGGACGACGGACTCGGGAGGAAAACTAGGAGAACTGGAAAGGGCAAACTATCATCATAATTCATAAATTAATAGATATATATATATATATTAATATTGATTATCTATTACTATATTCAATGATATTCAATAAATTTTTTTGTATATTCACTTAGATATTCAATGATCAGAGTGTCCGTGTTTGAATATCGTTAAACAGGAAAGTTCAGAAAATCGGGCATTTCACAAAGGTTCAAAAACGGCAGAAGTTTCATAGTGTGGACCGCATGGGCACACAGTGATGGATGAAGAGATTCTCGGCGTCCTCGTGCCCATCTCTGGGGGAAGATGTTTTCAGCTGTGTAGAAGGTGAATGTGTCTGAAAGGATTCTGGCCACACACAAAATATATAACTTTCCGTTTTTGTGCAAAAAAAAACTCCAGTAGCTTTACATCTAGTTATGGAAAATGTCGCATGTACAGTATATATAGATGTATGTGTATATATATTGCATATAGATGCATATAGATGCATATAGATGCATATAGATGCATATAGATGCATATAGATGCATATAGATGCATATAGATGCATATAGATGCATGTAGATGCATGTAGATGCATATAGATGCATATAGATGCATATAGATGCATATAGATGTATATAGATGTAGTTTAATTACCGCTTAAAATGGTGGTTTTCCGCAGCAATCTGTGTGTTTTTCATATAAAATGACCACCAGGACGTCACTGGACCTATCTCTCAGGAACGACTGGCGTTTTACAACAAGTGGAGGCCTGTGCGGTTTGGGGCAGAGCTGGAAACAGAAATGGAGTTGAGATCTCTTTGGGGAGGTTGATGGTTTCTTTTCATCCAAAAGTGACTCTGAAGATGATTTCAGTTGATTTGCTCACATCTAAACCCTGAATTTATATACCTACACTCAAAGTACTTTCCGCCACTTGCTTTTTTGATCCGAACTTTTGCAGATTTATTATGGCTGATTGGAGGTTCAGGTAGTTGACTCAAAGTTTTAAACGCGCCCGGATTGCACAAGATTAAGAAAGGCCACAAAGAATTGAGCAGATGAACAGCGAGAAAAATTGTGTGATTCACACGTTCTTTTTTTTTCCTTCATCTGTACGATCTCTACAAATCTTTGATAGTTGGGATGTATATTACATCATCAGATTACCATATCATAATTATGATATGTACATATATGTACATATAAAGCTCCCCATTGACGATCCTTTCTTTACTTGTTCAAAAACAGCATTTGGGTGTCAGACCAGATGAAGTTTCAGTGCAGCTTCTGGTGCGAGTTCCAGACTGGTTCCGGAAGGTTCAGGTTCTGGGTTCCAGCGCAGCTTCTGTGGTGGTTGCCATGTGTGATTCCGGAGGTTCTGGTGTGGGTTCAGTTGTGGCTTCCGGAATGGGTCTCCCACGGTCATGGTTAGAACTTTGCAGGTGTTCACTGGCTGCTTTGCTGTTGGGGATACCGCCTGGGCGGCTTGGGTTCTTTGTTTTTCTGGATGAAGGATGAAACGAAAAATCGACCGGGCTGGGATGACCTTTCCATCGTCCGATTGGAGAAACCATGATAAACACTTGGTTTCAAGTGGGTGCAATTGGAAGTAAAAATCTGGTAAACTAACATAGCTATGGAAAATCACAATTTTTAATGGGAAAATCCACTATAAATGGCCATTTTCAATAGCAAACTGTTAGTTTACCATGTTTCCTCTAGATTTTTCCAACGATCCGTTGAACCTTCGGAACCTGCAACTCCAGGCTGGACCAAAAGTGTCGTCAACTGGTCGAGGAGCGCGGAGTGAGTGGTTGACAATTTAGCGTCCGGAAAAGCTCTTCAGAATATACCATAATTAGATAACCCAGGCCTTCCAAAGGCCAGGTTAAACTTGGCCGTTACACTAACAGCCGGCCGTTACCTAAAGACCATCGAAAACCCATGGTATTTATTTATGTAATGGTTATGTTGATCTTGGGAATCTTGGGATATATATTGATATATGTAAGGGGAAACCCACCAAACCCCACATACACTCCACAGCTTCAGCAACAACAGCTGCTCATGAACCAATTTCAAGTCTATAAGTGCCAAGACTGCTTGAAATGACCAATGGTTCCAAAGATTTCAATGAAAAACCGGTGAAAAGACTACAAAATTTCAAAATACCCCAAAAAAAGAGTAAAATTTAGGCGCAAGTTTTTGGTGGCTTTTCACAGGTTTTTCACGGCCGTTTCACGGGTTTTTCACGGTCGTTTCACGGACTTTTCACGGTCCAGATTTTGTG
>BGPT01000162.1:289018-292455 GCA_003297045.1 Symbiodinium sp. clade C Y103 | reverse complement strand
GCATCAAATTGAACCAAATAGCCTTTTTATCCACATATCTATTGACCATTATTTCCCAACATGACATGTGAGCTTCCTGGACAAAGTATATAATGGTTATAAAAGTACCCATATAAAGGAGCATCTTCCAACAGCCAGGTTAAACCTGGCCGTTAGTAAAGACCAGGTTAAACTGGGNTTATAAAAGTACCCATATAAAGGAGCATCTTCCAACAGCCAGGTTAAACCTGGCCGTTAGTAAAGACCAGGTTAAACTGGGTCGAGGAAGCGCTGGGTAGTGAGTAATATTCCATTAAAATCCCATTCATATCCTATTTCACCCCCATTCTATTGGAGTGATGAATGATCTGGACGTCCCCTGACGCCCAGGACTTTACGAGTGAACTTTCATGTTTTTTTTCCAAACACTCAACTCCATACAGAATATATACAAATCTAATCCAGATTGGGAAATTATAGGAACATCTAGGAAATTGTAGGTGTCCGTCATGTGGTCGATGAAGATTCTTGATGTTCCATCTCAGCTTCCAGGTGCTGTCACGGATTGGGATTATTCCACAACATGTCAAACCGGACTGGGGGAAAGCAACAATGTTTGAACATGATTGAAATCATCAGGCAATGTGGGATAACAATCACTCCATAGCCCCTGGAATATCGCAAGGCACTTCCAGTCCGTGTGCGTCCTACTCGGGCAATGCTGCATGGCCTATTAGGCTGGTCAAGACCCGACGTTCCCCCGCCGATCTTGTTAAACGGTAGGGGTTTAATAATCGCAGGGCTGATTAAAGGGAACACTTGCAGGAAGCAAGATGCTTATTGATGTTGGAAGTTGATGGAAGTTGCAGGCTCTTCATGACCTTCATGTAGTGTTCAAAGAGTTTCCTGCAAACCCTCCCTCGAACCAAACCTGAGACGTCAACAATGCGCCGACCCAAGTCTGTTGCTTGCGCCAGCAAGAGGAATGCGTGGCGCAGACTTACCGCCATAGCGCAGCATGCGGAGGGGTGACCAGGGGTTAACATGGAACTTTGCCACAGTTGTCATGCGCCAGAACGTTCCATCCACCAAACGCATCACAAGTTGATCACAACTTCACAAGGCTTTAACCGCTACTGAAAAAGATCAGGTTTTTGGAGAAGTGCACAGAATCATTGTAGTAGACCTAAAGTATCTCCAATCAAGAAGCCGTTGTTGAAAGCTGCTGCGTTGGTGGGTCTCAGTTCAGTTCCATTGTTCCACTCCATGATTACCTTTGTCAATGCACTTGGGTCTGCATCTCACGACTTCTTGAAACAAAGTCTGAGCCACACACTCCCAGTCCCCGGATAACTTGCCGCAGCTCAGATAGTGGAAGAGGAGGAAGAGCTCACTGCAGGTAGCTGAGGCTGTACTTTCCTGAGTGCCAGGCCCGGGAATCCAGCTGGAATCCCTGCTGAAACTAACCATGACCATGGCTGCAAGACATTTATCTTGAGAGGATACCCTTGGAATGTGGACAGAAAATTGTTGACCATAAATAATCCTTCACCACTTTGGGTGGAACGATCATCTAAGTACCCTCATGCTTTCTCTTTCTTCCGAACTTTTGCCAATAACTTGCTATCAATTGATTCAGCGTTTATCGGAGATGATAAACACCAGCGTCGTATTTCGAATAAACATGGTGTCATCCTGTCTCGTCAAACTGTTTCTATCCGAAGCTGTTGCTGTTACCAAGATACATTTGCATATATAAATATATGTGTACATACATATGTGTCGGCGTCATCCTAACCAAATGCGATGATGCCCATGGTTCTACTGTGTTGCCCATAGTTCTACGCAGTTCTGTGATGAAATTCAAATTCACAATGATTAGCCCACAAGTTTGGGGGGAAAAAACAATCAAACATCAATTGAAAATTCAACCACATTTGGTTGGTGGTTTCAACCCATTTCCCAAAAAAGAATTGCTCAGTTCGTCATTTGGAATCATTTTTCCGTGCAGGATGGAGAAAACATGTTTTGCCCCCGTTGTTTCTGGAAGCTGGTTTCAAAACCCATCTAGTTAAACTACTCCGACAGTTCCATTTTTTAACCCACTTAACCCAGTGATGTTTACCAACACAATCCAGCAAACATTTCACAATGAAGGGCATCGCCAGGGCACACAACGTGCCGAAAGGACCCATTGATACCAAGTGGCTCCTGCTTTCGTCGTGTGTCCTCTTCAAAGGCCCTTAAGATCTCATCATAGCCTCCCCATCGGCTCTGACAGCGTGCGGCCAGTTCCTGCGGGGTTTTTGAAGCGAAAAGGCCGATTTTGAATCAGAGATGGCCCCAGATTGTCAAGGTTGGTTGAACGGTTAGTAGGATAGGACATTTGCTAGATTTATCTATAGCTAATGGCGTTTAAGTTTAGGAATAGAAAACAGTTTTATTTGTCATGTCTTTATTAAAACAAAACATTTATTATTATTATTATTAATTATTATCATTCGTATTATTAATATTAATATTATTGTTATTATTATCATTATGTTTATTGTTATTTTTGTCACTAAATAATGTTAGTTATATAATGACTGTCTGAGGGGCACCACCTTGTCTTTGTCTGTTGGAAAATCACTAAACATTGCGCAATATCTGACTTTATATATATATATATCTTTGTACAGCATCCTGGGATATCCTGGGCCAATTACCATTGTTCACCCACATCAAATGGGAAACAATAGGCAACCTTGGGATGAATGTCCAAAGAGTCTGAACATAACCAACCAAACAAACCAGTGACAACTCTCCAAGTCTCTATTGGTGATGTCAGTGTGACACCAACTAACAACTGACGCACGTCAAATGTTCATCATTTCTTGTTGTCAGTTTCCTTCTTGCTTTCTGAATGCTGATATGGATTCATCCAAAATGGTTGCTATATACTCCACCTTAAGCATATTCTAGGATGATAAACCCAGATAGTCCAATACAATATATATATATATATATCATATATTATACATATATCATAATATATGTGCAAGATGGTGCATATAGACATACACATGATTTGTCCCATGTTTTCCAGCAACGGCTCAACATGTTGTCCCAGCACAAAAAAAGGGTGCCCCCGTCTCCGTCTCCGTTCCTCGGGAGTTTCACCACGTCGGCTTTTCACCTCGCGCCACGCGCCAAGGAGGAGCAGTGCCCTCACAACTGCTGCCTTCCTCGGAAGTTGCCCATGTTGACCAATTTAAGGAGCGATTTCCAGGTGATTTGTAGCGAGAAATCGCCCACACATATGGTGATTTAAACAACACATGGTGCTTTTTAAGCAACAAAAAGTGGCGATTTAGATCAACAGAAATGGGGAAGTCTTTTTGTTGTGACGTGTAGTGTGTAATTGTGTCGTTCAATGCTTAAATGTTGCCAAAACAAATGATTTGCGGTTAGCTGTT
>BGPT01000162.1:261518-284018 GCA_003297045.1 Symbiodinium sp. clade C Y103 | reverse complement strand
AATTTCCCTCTCAGCCATGTTTGATTGCGAATGATTACCAGGTGGTTACTTATTTTCATCTGATTTCCCCATTCAAGTCCAGTTAAACCACCATTTCGAACTAGAGCTGCATTGCAGCTAGGCTCCACGTTTCTGAATCAACTGCTGCTGCATGCCATTGCCACATCCATCAGTCGGCGCATCAAGACCCGGCGCCTTGGTGGAATCCTCCAATTGCTCCAGGCCTGGTGGGTCAAAAGTGATCAGCCCAAGGATGATTTGAAAGCATTAGAGTAGACAAAAGGTTGATTATCCATGTATTAAGTGATCAATAATCATCTATAGTTCATTTGTAACATCATATTTGAAAGAATCAACCTACGATTTATATCCATATGTTGATCAGCAATCTATGTCTTTGACTAATGTTGATCAGTAATTCATGGATAATAGGAATTAAACTATGTCATCTATAGTCTATAGTTTACTAAGTTAACTATTTGTAAGATCAGATTTGAAAGAATCAACCAGAATGGATTTTTCTTGACTGTGGTTGACCAGTGTTGATGGGTACTTGTGGGAAATCCATGGAAATCATGTCCTGATCATGTTGCCTGTCCAATCAACAAGGGTTGGGCCTAGGGTTGGTTTAAACGGTTTAAAGATTGTTGGTTTAAACGATGTTAAAACTGAACATGTTTAAACCAATCCGGGGTAGTAGGGGACCCTCGTGAAGTCGTTTAAACATGTTTCAACAAATGATTAAACATGTTAAAACGAAGTCCAAGAGATTGTGGACCCAAGGGCATGAGATCATGCGCACTTGCAGAATCAAGCACTGAGAAATCTGCTGCTAGCGACATCACCCTGGTCCTTCTTTCTCGCTCACCCGTTCTCATTACTCAAATCACTCATTTGGGACATGTTCAAACAGCCCCTAGAACGTTGAAACGTATTTTGGGGTCCATGGCTCTAAACATGTTTCAACGGGTTTATGTTTAAACGTGCTTGGACCGGTCTGCAATGAACCAACTAGATGTTTCAAATACAAACAACTCCAATGCAGGTAAAGCAACACTCAAAAATATAGTACTGCAATAAGATATAACAAGTCAAGGCAAGTTGAACTAGAAATTCTTGCCTCCTCATGTTGCTTCAAATTCCCATGGTATTCCCACGGTCACTGGGCTCTCCAAACGTTTCTCCAACTCTCGACGTGCTTCCACCTGAGTTTGAACAGCATCCACATTCTCCACCGTGGTGAAAACATGTTTTTGTTAAGAAAGAATGTGCCAGCCAAGAATGGTTGTTGTGAAGATTCTGCATGATTGTTTCAACTGGCTTTCAAAACAGGCAATGATACCCACCAACAAACTGAAGACCCTTGCGAAACAAGATGTGTTGCATGCCCTAGATGTGGGGGCAATCATGTTCTATACTTTTTTGGCATTGCGTACGCATAAGCTTAGTATTTGCATAGGTGTTTTTTTTTTGAAGGTATACATATATATACAAAGATAATCAAACATATACATATATGGCAATAGTGTGGGAAACCCAATGCCATAAACCTACCATTTGCGGATGGTTTATACAACCCATAATAAAAATATTTTGGGGATTGTTTTATTGTTGGATTTGCCACATTGCGGGCAAAAATTGCTGTAGTCACAGTCACATACCTGAAGCCTGGCTGCAAATCCTCAGATATCTTTGGCGCCTCCTGAGTCTCTAAGGCTGCGATGGAGGCCCTTGTCCTTCGGACGTCGGCGGAAAGAAACAAAAGGTAGAGCGTTTCTCGAGGATCTATCTGCGTCCCTTAGAAAACAGAAGCAATGCCGTATCATTAGTTTATTTTTGTAATACATACATATACGCCTGCAGCATAATACAACGTACAACTATATATATATATGCATGTACATTTAGATTGCAATGAAAACACAAATGTATATATATATATATACACATACATGTAATGTACTGAGCACTGTGTATGTGTATATATACATATAGATTCTAGATATGTATATATATATATATCTATCTAAATACATAGCAGTGCGCTAGAAGATGAAGCCCAGCCGGCTCCGGCTCCTCTCGACCAACTCTCCATGTGCATCAAGACCTGGTTGGGATCTGACGGGTGATTTCGAGTGTTTGCTGGTTTTCATTCCACTTGGCTAGCTGGGAAATCCATGCACATCTCCTATCAATGGAGGTTTTAAAGGGGAACATCTGCGAAACATCCCATTTCAATGGAGGTTTACAGCTTAGTAACTGGTTAGTAGCTGGAATTATATCATGACTCATTTGTAGATGGGATGAGATAAGCCACGACATGGGAACTTACTAGCCAGATCTAGCCAGGGTTGCTAACACTTACTAGGTGGGATGATGATCCAAGTAAGGCCCGAGCATAATGAAATGCCCAAACATAAGAGCTTTATATATATTTTTTTTAAATAGCTTTATAATTGGGGGTCACCTCTGGTTGGGGGGTAGTTTTTTGCCCCCAAGCAGTCGCCAAGATTCTTCGAAGGTCTCTGTGATGCGGCCTACTGACATCAACTCTCATTTCTATATATACATCCTGGGCAGGGCTCCCGGGCGAGCGGTGCCCAGTTTCAACCTTGGAATGAATACTGCGGTTGTGGGATTGCTGCACAGCACGTCAAACAAAGAGCATTGCTTTTCTCAATAACCGATGCATCGAATGACATCATCATACCTTCATGTTATTACGTATGCATGCACGTGTATGCCTCGCTTCGTCTACATCAGGCATGCTTAAGACTAGCATCTGATATCTGCAAAAACAACAATGTGTCTAAGACAGTGTCAATATACGGTCCTTCCAGTAGCTTGATGTCAAAAAGTGAGAGCCCCTCGGTCAACTGCACATTTGGATTCGGATGCACTGAAATACTACACCTAATGTCCAAACATGGGAAGTAATTCTCACATAAATTCCACAGCATGTTCTACAAAGGGGAAAGCAGGGAGTTACCCGGGTTCCTTTTCGCAACCCCTGAGTTTGGCTCAGCATCCAAAAGATACCTCATGGTCCTTCCCCCACCAAAGACAATACAATAATTACCAGTCAACTGGTCTTTGTCGTGCTAGGCATATGGCATAACATATATATATATATATGTACATAATGACATAGAGTCAACAATTGAAACCAGAAACTGATTGTGACCCATTCTGGGTCCATGTTCAAATGCCAGGCACTCAGTCCGATGGAGTTCAGTGTCCAACCTGTGCTGGGAAAATCTCGGAAAACCGTACAAAGAGGCACACCCCAGATAGGTTTCTGTTGAACAAGAACTAGGCTAACTAGAAGTTATGGATATATAGTTAGAAAATAAACGGTGCTTACATCTGTAGGCGGAGAGCTTTCCAAACAGTCTCATGACGGTGAGATAGGGTGAGCTGTTTTGTGAATACCAACATGACGAATGGATGTTCATCCCCCCCAACCGTCCAGCTGGCTGGAGAAGCTAATTGGGGTAATATTTTACTGAGCCATGGCGAACATGGCCATGAAAATCCATCGGTAAATCATCTAGAGTAATGTTCCAATCAGAGCAATGTTCCACGGCTATGTCAAAGCACCACATACTAATCTTTCATTCGAAGGATCGAAGATTCCACTATCTTTGAAACATGTTGAAAGCATGATGTCCTTGAGATTTTCATATCCCCAGCATTGCTGCGATTGCTCAAAGAATCATCTCCCCTCGTTGTGCCCCCGTGCCCATGATCACTAGATTGGTTTCGAAAATTGGAACCGGAAACCCCGAGATTTCATGGGAAAATACCCATGGTTTCCTCTAAAATTCTCCCATTCACCAATCCATCGACATGAACAAATCCGCCTATCTTGAAGTCGTTCTACGGCTGCGGAGTTGCTGGTGGCATGGCCTTGGGCGTCAAATGTGTAGATCCCCTACATCCACCATGGTTACCCTCTGGTGAACTAACATAGCGAACTGGAAAATCACCATTTTTAATGGGAAAATCAGCTATAATTGGCCATTTTCAATAGCTATGTTAGTTTACCAGAGAGTATAATTTCACATGAATGGAGGGATGAATTCTGGAAGGATACAAAGTCAAGTAACAACATATAATGTTCAAACCACATATGTGCCATCGTCAAATTACATGTTTCATGGTCATGCTATTATTGGAATTCCGTATATGACGGCAAGTATAATTCTGGGACCTCTGGTCTTTCCGGATTGATGCACATGGACGTAGTGTTCTTTCTATTTCAACAATAAAAGGAACAGCCTCCGGGCCCATGTTCAACCTAAAAAGGAAGACTAGGATTTGAAGGTTTTGGTTCATTTGGACTTTGAGCAAATATGTGGATTTTCCCCATGATGCATTTGGGAAATTGTCTGATTCAGTATTCAGTCAGGACCCTACTCCATAGTAATGCAAAGTAATCCCCATGGTGCTGTGGAGACAGAAACACATTTGCCACGGTCAAAACGTGGATTCAGGATGATTGTTCGGAAGTGTGACGTGGATTCTAACCTTCTAACCATTTTTGGGGTCTAGAAAACCTTTGCTAAAATCAACCACGCATCAATCCAGCTTGATCTTGAATCTAAACCTCAGTTTTATGGAAATCAACCATCAAAAAAACCATTGTTCGGGATTTATCATCTACAAACAGCCTGTTTTCCATTGCAACAGTTCGATTACCAAAAGAGGTAGCTACTTCTATAATGCGACTATCATGGGATATCAAACACCAGGTATACTTAGTTTTTGATATCCCATGATAGTCGCATTATATAGGTATAAATAAACAAATAAATAAATAGATAAATAAATAAATAAATATATATATAGTTATATTATACCATCTATACAACCATATTTAACCACCATGATACCAAAAAAAAAATATAAACCACCTTTCTGGACCTCTAAACTGGGTCTCCCCGCGGTGCAGCTCCATTAATGTTTCCGAGATGGGGCTCAACCTCGCATCCAGAATTCCAGGCCTTGGGGCAGCTGACATTTGTGATGTCTGGCATGTTTTGAAGATGTTTTTTTTAGTGTTCTTCCCACTAGATGTAATGGATATATAGTGGGATATGGGATATATGTTTCCCACCAACTCGACTGAGATTCAAAAGTGAGATGCCATGGTTGTATTGAGGCTACAGCGATGCACAGCTTGCTCAGACAGAAATGCAGTGACTTGGAGGTTCAATGTAAGCCAGCTGATCGGAGAAAGAGAACATATTTTCCCTCGCATGCATCAAAAGCATCAAAAGGGACCATCACGAATGTGACAGTGTCCATACTGAAATCTGCCTGTATGGGGACAAAATATGCGTAATGATTTTGAAAACACTATCACAAGATATATATCACAAGCATGTTTCTGGTTTACAAAAAACAATAATATACAAATATCATATGATTAATTAATATTGATTATATATATATAATCACAAAGTGTACATCTTATTTTTTTGCATACACAAACAGCCTTGCAGGCACTTCACAACATGCACGCCTCACTCCTCCAGAAGTTCAACTCAATTAAGATAGTCCACAACGCTGTCTTACAGCCAGAATTGAGATGAATGCCGAAAGCCTTCAAACGAGCCAAGCCGAACTGACCACCTATTTTGGAACAAGTGTACATCTTATGTATTATATCAATACGTCATAATACGTCTACATGGACACATAGGGATCCAAGGGGTGCATCTGAGCACCAAGTTGCAGCATCCGCGCAACATGCTCGTCAACTTGCAGGCCAACCCAAGCGCGTAGCCTGATGTTGGTGGGGGGAAATTGGGAAATTTTGGAAAATTTCGGATGGAATAACAAACTCAAAGTGATGGCGCTTGAAAAATCTCGGCAACCCTGGATTGATAAACGATTGGTTGATGAATTTAGGGGATTGCCCCCAAATAGTGATAATCTGCTACTGCCTAATTTTTTATTGAGGTTGCCATTATTGAACACGAAAAATCATGAGTCACGGGAAACCGGAGATTCCATTGGCCCCTGAGAATCGCCCATTTCCGACAGTGAAATACCAGTGAATACCATCAATCTGGGCATTTTTTTTGATGATGGTTGTTCCCACTGATCCCATCTAATGCCCATGGTTCTCCAATTTTATCACTATATATATATATATCATATGTGCTGGGTTCAATATACGTTATTGAAGCCCTGCGAGGTGTGCCCCATAGTTTTTCTTTTATATAGCTAAGTTGGTTTATAGTTTGTGCTTAGTCCTTGCAAGCCATGCATGTTTCCTGGAGCTCTGCAAACACAATCGGCAACATCACGTGATGTCTTCACATGCGGCGATCCTGCACAAATCTCTGCACAGCCAAGGATTTTTGTGCGGAGTTCAAGTAGGTTAAGTCTGATTAATGGTATGATATATATATATATATTCGAGTTCATGGAGCTCATAAACGGCTCATAAGCCATAGTAATCCATAGTATCTAAATCTATAGCTTTTGGAGTTTATAAACATTTCTTAACCAACTGATCACCCGGTGGTCACCACCTTGCACCATTTGGGTCACCGAGGATCACCGATCACCCGAGGACTCTGCGCTGAGCTCCAGGCTGGGCTCCATAGGTGGCCCATTCGCCAAGTTGAGCCTGGTCGCAGGTCCGTGGCTATGGCCATGTGAATCAAATTTGTACATCTATAACCATAGGTACATAACCATAATACATACACACATAACATATATATATATATATGGTATAAATACATATATATATATAATTATATATATATCTACATTACTCTCTCTCTCTCCCTCTCTCTCCACATCGCCATCTCAGGCAGTTCAGCTGAGCCAAAGGAGAGACATAGACGACGTACATGCCAAAGGATGGTGCACATCAAAGGGTGCAATGCACGGGACCGCAAGATTGAACACTTTACAAGCTTTACAAAGGACAAACAACATGCATACATTGCACCTGATGCAAACCGAACCTACTTTCATATACATATACATATACATTACATATAATACACACATATAGATATATATATATATGTATATATATATATATATGCATTTTGACATACATTTATGAATACATACAATTACATACAATTATATATACAATTATATACATATACACTGATTATTACTGATTGTAGTATCTCCTTCTCCAGCGAAGCAAAGTCCCATGTTTTTTTCCAGCGCCTCGACATTGCCAGCCCGGTCACTGGCATCATCCCTAGTGCCGTGCTGAGGGGATCCCAAAGGATCTAGCCTCTGGTAAACGTTTACATAGCCATTGAAAATGGTGATTTATGGTGGATTTTTCCATTAATAGCATGGTGATTTCCCATAGCTATGTTCGTTTACCAGAGGGTAACCCAGAATAAGAAGACTTATCCTGATGGAAGCAGCGAAAATGAGGATTTAATCAGCCAGAATGAGGACCTCTATTGCCGGCAAGGTGGATATGTTACCAGCAGAAAGGGGAATCTAACCATCAAATATGAGCATTTCACCAGCAAAAACATGTGATTTGCCCGGCAGAAGTGGGGACTGAATCCGCAAGAGTGGTGCACAAATTGGGAATCAGCTAGATTTGAAGCAGCAAAAGTGCAAGACTTGGGATTGAACCAGCAAACCTAGGGACGGAAATCAAACGAAGCCAACATATCCAACATTTTGGATTGTGATGGCTGACGTCTGACAAACATCCGCACAGCGATATACAGGGGTGGTGTGTAAAGGTCCCACTGATCACCCAAACATCAAGGGAATAATCGGCAAGACCGACAACCCTCTTGTACTGATCAGCTCCCGAGTCTAATGCTGGCTTCTGGACTTTCAAGCGGTTCAAACGATTCATTGGGCCCACCCTCAGAATTTCATTGTCACCTTCCCGAGAAAGATGACAATTTTGGGTTACAACCCATGCTTATCATTCTGGACAAGCACAAGTATGGCAAGTCTGGACTTGGCCCCAGAAAAAAAAAAAAAAAAACACATATACCTTGTTGCTGGTGTAGCATGGCTTGATCACGCAAAGATGACATGATTCGATTGAACAAGAGATGAAAACCAATACTAGCGTGGATGTAACCACTACTTTTCTAGAAGACCAACTGAATCTTACCGCCTACTACCTACTACCTACCACCCACCTACTAAATACTACACACTACCTACTACATGCTACATACAACATACTACCTATACTATACATACTACATACTACGTCGGTCGTCGCTCGCACTCGTTCCTCGTGCTTACTCCAGCCTCACCAGCACCAGCACCAGCCCCAGCAGCAGCAGCACCACCAGCAGCAGCACCACCAGCACCAGCACCAGCACCAGCACCAGCACAGCATCGACACCTTCCGTATACCAATTGAATCGCACCACCTACGACCTACAACGTGCAACCTACTACTATTTTATCACCACTACCACCAGCCAACCGTTGCAAAAACACCGGTTAACTGTCGCAAAAAAACACCAACCAGAACCGTTGCAAAAAACACCGGAGAACTGGCGCAAAAAAACACCACCGGGGAACTTTGCAAAGAACACCCGGGGACTGTTGCAAGAAACGCCACTGTTGCAAAAAACACCGGTACAAGCTGGAAAAACACCACTGTCTGAAAATACACCGGTTACTGGTTACTGTTGCAGAAAACACCAGTCCCAGGTTTTGATCTGTGGATAAACCCAATAGCGCCGCCTGGAATGTAGTCCGTCCATGGTTGGCTAAGCCAGACCACAACTCAGAAGTTCCAAGAGCTCAAAGCTGTTGGCATTGCACATTTGCACCCTTCTTATAGTTGATCCGCCGTTGCACTTGCAGTCATTCTGGGCTGGACGATATATACAATGCACTGCGCCATTATATCATCATCCAACTGCCAACTGACATAGACCCCGAGAATGCCGAAATTTCACAGGAAAGTCGTCTTCCAACTCCCCATTTGGCTGATGATACCATAGAACTTGAACACACCACTCAGATATGTTCAAATAACATAGGCCATGGAACTCAAACATGTTTTTGACCTTTCAGGCAAACGCTAAACTCCATGTGAACTGAAAGCCTGCGGCAGATTCGACACACACAGTGGCCCATCCAAGCTATAGGGCTTGCTTCATCTTGCTTCTCTACCTGTGGGGCCCACCGCGTTCAATCCATTTCTAAAAGCCTCCCATTTGCAGATTGAGAGCCGTCCATGTACAAGTATCGCATCCTGATTGTAGCCCATGTTTGATTTAAAGCCTAGCTACCCAAAACATCATCGCAATGATCATCGGCCAAGGTCGAGACCCCATCTCCCTACCCGCTGCATCTCTTTCTCAGCGTTTCGAGGAGGATCGCTTTGGAGCTTGCTGGGGCTTCCGAAACCAGACCTGGCGTTTTTCAAAAACGTGGGGCTACCAGGTCCTCCGGACCAGCAGGCCGGATGAGCGGGTAGAATTAGGGCGGCTCCCCCGCTGACAATTTAATTTAAACTTATATAGCATTATATAGCACTGTTATTACAGCGTATATTAATACATCTTCCGCTCATGTTTTTTGGCCCATGTCTAGCATTTTTGGATTCAACATGAATAGTTGCAAGATCCGGGCATAAGTGGTATGTACTCAATCTAAAAAAAAGAAACAGCCTACGTGTTGATAAAATCCGGGTTGACAGTTCACTACTGAAACTGAAGGTACCTCCCATATGTAAGACTTGTAGTCAAGGAGGGTACCTCCAAATATGCCAGAAGAGAATCACTGAAACAAAAATGCAGAGTACCTCCATTCTAATGATCTGAACTGATTCATGGGTAGGCTTGAGGGAACATCTGAACAAACTCATGGGTTTGACTATCCAAATAACGACGATTCCGGTAAGCATTTCACTGAAACTAACTCTGGAAAATGGACAAACACAGCAACGGAAGATACCAAGGTGGAACATGGATGACAATGGACGATCAACCAGATCACCAGCATTTTGACTTTCGGACTTTCGGACGCTTTCCATGGCTCGGATTGGACATGACAATCATCATCCTAGTGGTCCATGGGGTGAGGGGTGAACTAGCGGTACCAACCAATGTCAATGCTAGCGCGAACTGGGGTGAAGAGTTTCTTTCGAGGAGAACCAAACACACGTGATAAAAAAAAAAAAATGGAATGATGTTATAAGAAACCAGTGTGTTTGCTCCAAAACACATGGGCCCTCTTTTCCCTTAAAACAACCGTTGGGAACATGCCTTCTGGAATAAAAACTTGGGGTTTCGGAGGTGGCCCACTGATGAAGATTGGTTCGCCGAAATTTGTGTTTCTCATCAGATTCATCCCATTGAGTCTATCATGAGAATCTAATTCACCTAGTTCACAACTGTAAAACATATCGTAAATATCCACAGTAAACATACTTTGACCTCTCCACTTTCCACGCCCTTTCCCATCAACACACAAGTCATGAAACGTCGAAGCCCGGACCTCATCAAGGTCGTCCGTGCCGATCCTCAAGGAGCTGGAGCTAGGGATGGGGAAGCCTGAGACCTGGGAAGATAGGGAAGATCCATAGGAAGATCCTGGGATCTTCAGCATGAATTCCCATAAAACGTGGAAAATCATCTTTCAACATGGTGATTTTTAAGTTGTTCATGGGGATTTAGTGGGATACCCATGATCTTCCCTCCTGTAAACATACAAAAAGATGTGGAGAGTCCACTATGAAGGTAGATCTTATTCTCATGGTTTTGCCACGGGTTTCCCACATCTATGTTAGTTTACCTCCGATCCATCATGTTTTGCACCCTGAAATAATGTATCCGCATCCTGTATATAAATTCATATGGCACGCCTCTTTTTGGGGGACTAGAAATTATGGTTTCCCATTTGTGTTCTGCACAAGACGACAATTTCTTTCCTTTGGTATGATGTGTTTGTTGTTGGAAAAGGAAGCGCATGGAATCTTGCCCTATTTGATTTCTCTCTCTTATTATCCGTTTCAGGTACCTAACCAAGGCTTACCCAGCTGTGTTCATGAATCATGTCATCTAGGAACAGTCTAGAACAATGTCATCTATAGATGATGCCTTTTCCAGCACGCCTTGTGATTCCTAGTGATATCAATTGATCAATTTTGATCATTTTTGATCCATATGGGTTTGCCGGAAAACAGGATGTGCGTACATCCATATCAGTATTCTGGTTCAGTTCTATCAAGTTACCCTCTGGTAAACTAACATAGCCATGGAAAAACACAATTTTTAGTGGGAAAATCCACTATTAATGGCAATTTTCAATAGCTATGTTAGTTTACCAGAGGGTATACCCTATCAATGTCCTAAGAATGCTTGGTTTCCACATCAGGTCCCGGGCTCCATATCCAAGCCATCCTCAAGGCGTGTTTTCGATCCGCACCGGTGCCATGGTTCTCATCCATCTCATATGAAAAATCATGTGTTTATATGATCATGTATTAACATTTCATATAGCTATATGTATTATAGTGGCTGGCTATATGTGACTATTTGCTATTTAGTTTCCTTTTCACATATGTAACACACACACACATATATATATATATATTGTATACACATATGACCATATACTGTATTTTAACACCCCTACTAATGGATAGACATGGACTGATCCCCCAATATGGGCTGTTTAGCTAAGTTTTGACAATGGCACCCATCACCAATCATGCACGGAATTCTGCATGCATGGAATTCTGTTTGTATAATGGGATTTCATGGGAATATTGGCTTATATTGGCTTATATTGGCTTTATGTTATGAACTCCGAACCATCTCTCAAAATACGAGCAACCACTCCCTTGATTCGCGATTTGTTCAGGCCCAGACCGCGGATTTTCGACGGAATTCCCAGCAAAATCCTGGCTGTTGAGGAAGTTCAGCTCAGTCAGGGATATAAATTGATGTGGTATACTCCCAAAAAAATCATGCACCGGGAAAAACAATGATGATGGAATTGGAGATGTACCTTATTTTCAGGCAAACCCAAATCAGCATGAAATACAGTGAAGGCACACCCCATCTATGGGTGGTATCACCCGGATCCTGTGGTCAGAATGTCTCTGCAGTTTAAGTTTTGGTATTTTATCTTGGATTCGCCCATGTGCCGCATGGCACCATGTTTTTTGGCCACAAGCTGTTGAGATGATTCTTCAGGAACTTCACGGTCTTTCAAACGAGTACGTTCATTGACTTGAAGAATGCCGTAAACTACGTACAGCAATGGGCAGTGTCAAACACCTGTTGTAACATCCCGAAAACATTGGTTGGCTGGCTTGCTCATGTAGATGTTGCCAATCCTCAATGTTTTGTTATCGGTCACGAGTTAAGAACACCTGAAAAAACATCTTCATCAACCACCATTCTGGATTTTTTGCCCCACGATGTAAATCCTTAGGTTTGATCGCTAAAAAACAATTGTCTGATGATTAAATTGATTGAATCCCCTATCATATCAACCATGGACAGCCCAGCGCACCGCAAAGGCAAATCAGCACGCTCGACAACAGCCCGACAATCACCTGAAACAAGAAACGTCCTCTTTCGTGGTTTAACCATCCTTCCAGCACTGATTCTGAGTGATTCATGGTGCAACGTGTATAATTAGTTATAATTTGCGATGTTTTTGGATCATCCTCCTGTAGGTAATGGGGTCAGAAAATCTATGAGCAATTTTGGATTCTCATCCCAGGAAATGGGATAAATGATAAACATGGATAAACAATGATCAACACACGCGAAATTCGGGCACATCATTGGGGTGACATTTCCTCGCAACTTTTCAGCGGAAATCATCCTCCAGGGGCCCAGGCCTGTCATTGTCCACTTCCATGGGGTTCTCCCATCTATAAATTCAATGAAATTATCTAAGACCTATCTAAGTGCTACTGGATGGCCGTTCCATACTTAGAATTAATTAGATTCGATTTTTCCCCATGCTATGCAAACATCCAAGACGTTTTCGGGGGACCAACATGCTGAGTGCGACGCAAACGCTTGGTGGCCTCATGGAGACGTTCGGTGGCGGCAGTGGCTCCACCCAAAAAATCTCTGGAAAAAACGGCTGTTTCCACCTCCATGACTCCATGATTCCTGGTTCATTCCTGGTTCATCCTGGTTCTATTCTCAACTTTTGGTTGACTAAAAATCAAGTTCTATATCATTCTATATCCTGTTTTTTTTGTATTGTTTGGGCTTCACCCCTTCGGTTTTCTCCTGAGGAAAAAACCAGCTTCTTTCCCTCAACATCTGGGTTTGTCTGAAACTGACTATTCATCATTGTCCCTTTTCAACTGGTCATTTGGGGAGCTAAATCTCCTGTTTCCACATCCACACTGATCAATCAGTGCCAGGTCCTTTGGTGTCCCGGGCGAACGATGTGGAACTTCAAGCTGGCATGGCTGTTGGAGAAGTCTTGAGGGGGGCACCATCTGGGATCTGAGTATATATATACAAGGGGCATTTGTACAACATGTGTAAATGCTGTATGTACACAAAATCCACGATTTTGAAGGCAGCACGTATGCACGAAACTTTGAGTGTTGGCTGCGTGTTGAAAAAACAGGACATATTAGGAATCAGTGGGCAGCATCTCATTCTAATGACGGAAAATGACAACCTCCCACATAATATCAGACAGCCTTCTCAAAGAGTGCTCAGCAAAGCACAAAGCTGTGGAATGAGTATCGGGATGGGAACATGTGAAACTCTTATAAAGAGGAATTTTCATGGACGCGAGGACGACAACTGGAACCTGTGCTCCCTCCACATGGTCATCGTGGCATATCGTGGCTGTCCTCTCCCACCAGCTGCACTCTTGCTTGCCGCTGCACTCAATGACATCCGTGGCCGTGGCATTTGTAGTGTTGCGGAAGCCTTGCTGGGCCCGCAGGTTGAGAAAGAGTCAAAACATCCTAGAAACATGACAAAGAACTAACACGTCCAGAAGGTGATGCACCCCTGAATATAGATTTGATTCGGGGTACATCTATAAGTGTATGATTATATATAAGACTATAAATGTATTATATCCTTTATCAGTATCAATCCTATAGCAAACACAGTTATGAAGCAACTTTGCTAAGGATTGGGGCCACCACTTTGTACCCTCTAGAAATGAAACCTGTAGCCATGGCCGTTGCCTCGAACCTCTGCATCAGCGCGGCTCATGACCTCGAAAAAGAAGGATGGGACCCAAAACAACATGAGATCCTATGGTTCCCCCACAATCAAACTGAAAAAAATATTGGGCTGGATTGTATAAATACAGTATGTATAACGTGATTGAACTTAAACCATGTTATTGAGATATGCTTAAAACCATTCCATGAGGTAACAATGCAGGCAAACAGGCAAGCATTGCTTTAGCCGTTTCGGATAAGGATGTCCTGCCGATTTTCTCTTCATCCAAGTCTCGGAGGAAACTACAGCACCTTTACACGGGAGTTCATTGTGACCGAAAAGGGTGCACAATTGCTGCATAGTGAGCCATCTGTGCATCGTTGTAGCATTACACTGACCCAAAAAAATTGTGTGGCGCAGTGGGGAAGCCATGGCAATCACCACTATCACAGCTCCGCCCCTCATCACAGGGCACCTTCACTAATCTCTGCTCTGCCCTCTTCTCCGCTTGGGCCTGCCCAAGGTCCAGTCTGCAAGGGTGAGCACATGTTGCGACATCCACCATGCAGGTACAGGTCAAGGAAAACATTCCATCACAACTGTGTCAGCATCAAAAAATCCGCAAAGCGAACCTCCAGGGTCAAGGCATGCGCTGCCTTCTTGGAAAAGGGCACCTGGCTCACCACTGCAGGAAATAAGAAGCCAGGAGCTTGTTCCCAACAATCAACCAATTTGTGTCTCAAACAATTGGGCAAATTAGCTTGTATGCCTTTTGTTCAGCTGAAGGCTCATTTCCTCATCAACTGTAGTCCGATCACTATAAGTCAATATCTCCCTCATAACTTCACGCACATCCCAATTTATATATATATATTATTATATATTATATAATATATATTAAATATTATTCACATTCGTCATCCAAAGCATCCAACTACCCAACCGCAACAGATAGAACCCCAAGACGGATGTCACCCCATCACAAGCGACATCCTTTCTCCAGGTAGCACCTTGAGCAATTTGGACACTGCGCTGTTGTGGCGGCGGATGTCCTGTTTGTGTTTTTCAGCGGCCATAGCACCATCCGCAGGGTCTATGTTGGTTGGTGAGATCGTATGGGAGTTGGGGAATGCCAACAATTTTTAGAAGAAACCTGTAGGCCATCCACGGTCTCAATGTCCTTTTCCAAACCATGTTTTCTTAGTCTGCATCTTTCCTCAAAAAAAGGACTGAAATAGTTTTATTTCCTGCATTTGGTCGCTGGGGCTAAAAAGATTGGGCCTTGCGTCAACGACACGCAGCTGATTTTCGTCGCCATTCTGTTTTATGCCGTTTTCCAATCCCCATGGCCGAATTTCATGGGTCGACTTAGGGGGTACCATTCTATAGGGACCCAATGGTTTTGCCTACAAAATGGTTTTAGGGACTCTACAAAATGGTAAGGCCAATGTNTAGCGTTCTATCTTTACACAACAAAACATACCCTGACAATCCTCTACAAAATGGACATTTGTCTCTTACAAAATGGTTGGGTTTTAGTGCCCAAAAAATTATCATGCCCCAAAATAAAAATGAAACACATATCCAAACCCCACTGCTTTCTACAAAATGGTTTTCTGGGTCTATTCTCAAGCCAGGTCACCATAAAATGGTACCAGATGTTGGACTTAAGTCCACCATTCTGTGGTGGAAATGGCCACGGGGATGTTTTCCAGTTGGTCATTAACATTCTGAGTCAAGACGCATCTGCTCTTTTGGCAATGGAACTCCAGAAACTCCTACACAAATCACCATCCTCACTCCAACATGCACCAATTCATCCTTTGAAATGACCATTCGATGAATGACCATTCGATCTGGATAAATTACAACATACTGTAATTCACGAACCTGAAAATTTGGCCATGGAATGGGTTACCACAATCCGATTCACCATTGTTTACGAGGTGACGTCACTTGCGATTTCGGTGGAAAGCTTATCAGTCGAACAGGGGCCAAGGCTGCAGCCCAAGTTGGATGATGTTCACCCCACTGGTTCGATGTACCCTCTGGTTATTTAACATAGCCATGGAAAATACCCTGTAAATGGAGGTTTGAATGGGAACATCATCTATAAATGGTGGATTTTCCATGGCTATGTTAAATAGCCCTATCACAACGCCCAGTTTGTCCGAGTCTTTGTAGTTCACCAGCTTCACCTCGGGACACCTTCCATACCCCATGATATTCCAATATAAGATACTCATGATTATTCTTGGTGATCCTGCTAAGATTTGAGGCACCACAGGCCTGCCTGTAGGTCGAGTTCAATCTCTTGAAGTTTCGCAGCTCGCACAGAGTCAATCTTCTGGGCTGCGATCTCTGCTGATGCCTCAGGGGTAAAGAAGACCAGGGAAGACCATCAGGAAGACCAGGGAACGATGCCCAGACCAATGGTCTTACCATCCATGGTCAATGTGTGGTATTTACAGCATAGATATAGATATAGATATAGATATAGATATAGATATAGATATAGATATAGATATAGATATAGATACAGCTGTATGTATGTGCATATATATATATACATATGTGTGTGTGTGTTATTATATATATATATACATGTGTGTGTGTGTCTGGTTGTCTATACCATTTCACTTGTTGTCTCAATGTTGAATCATATATCCCAACATTTGGTGATATCTGAGGTATATATCGGTACAATATGTAGATACATATGCCATACATGGATGATGTTGGACTGTTGGACATTGCAAGAATAAAGTTGTGGACAGTGGCTGATTTCCCCCGCGTTGCGTCTCAATCTGGCTTTGTCCATGCTCTGCGCTGGATCAATCATACGATCCATTTAAGGTCGCGACGAAAATGGGTAGGAGCAGAAGCCAAAACAAACCTCAAGAGTCTGAAAAAAGTTCTGGTGGGTCGCCATGCCTTCAAATTCGGATGGTTTCTGTTTCCTGCCGCCTGACCACCGCTTGTACATACCAGGATTTGCTTCATGGCTTCATGGGTCCAGTGGGAATCGGGGTGACATATTTTTGCAAAAGTAGACTGGGGGGCCAAACCACCACCCTTGACAACACATGATCTTATAGGGATAAAAAAATCAACCCTTGTGTATTTGTGTCTGACTCGTGAGTGGCAATAATACAAACCTATCACCTATTTGTTTTTGTGCACGCTAGAGGCATGACATGCATAATTGCTCATATAACATGATTTTACCAAATTTAACAATAGCAGGACCACAGCATGGACTGAAACTCACAAGGGATCAGACTTGAAATCATGATTGCCTTCTACAATGCCGGGCCGCCCCCAGAACTTAGACGAGCACTTTGAGCCCTCAAGGAGTGGTAACCTCTGCGACGCAACAAACCCCGGGGCGACGAATGAACACGTCGCCCAGGAGCCATCCAACTTGTAAGATTCAGTGAGACAATACAGCGGAAAATGACTTTAACCAAGTGCAACTGTATATGATTATGATTATTAGTTGTAACATACATATACATATATATATATGTAACTAGTATAATTATATCATCAGTTTTGTCCTTACAGTTACCAGCCAGAAACATATCACATCATCCAACTCAGGTCTGAAAGTAGAAACAATGAAAACAACATTCTTCATACACTCATATCTGCACAAAGACAAATCACAACACACACCAGATAGTATACTGCCAATGGGTTTGTCTGAAATAGGCTACCCTTAATCCACTCCTAAATGATCAATTTCCATCCATTTCCCAGTTCAAATTGCCATGTTGGAGGGTACATCCTAGTTTCAAACACACCCAGTGCTGAGATTGTTGCCAAAAGGGCTGCAAGTACCTCAGCACGCCGAGTCATCTGGGGCGAACAAACCATGTGGATTTAACTGGCTGTGTTCTCTGGGAATCTTGGCTGACTTGTCTGGAAAAGATCATTTTGTTCGACACTTGTTTGTAAAGCTAACGCGTCTGCAAAAGAGCAATCTTGCAGTACGCCATGTTGGATTTTTCTGAGGGCAAATCACCCAAGAGGGAATTGATGACACTGACCCAATGAATGGCAGTATGACCGCGACAATTTCCAATATGCAAACATCATCTGCATTTTGGCCAACCTCTGTAGTTTTCTTTGAATTTTGTAGGTGGGTCTCAACATACCAAGAAAGAAGAAGTCATAGTGTGGAAAAACAACAAGCGCATCTTGGGTTTTTGACAGTCACAATTTGTTGAGTGATGTTAAACGTCTCTTTTCGATGGACCTTGCAGGGCAAAAAAGGGCCAAGAGGCATAGTAAGGAGATGGACATCGTGATTGCCCACCGGTGCACTACCGGATCTCACATGGCTGCGGCCATGCTGTGATCCCAGGGAGGTTTCAGCTGTTGGAAAGCTGATGCTGCAACTCCAACTTCTGACCAGAAAACAATATGGCAAAACGCTGAATTGAGAATAGCCCACATTCTTTTCTCAACGCCAATATGTGATGGCAAAAACCCAGTGATAGAATGACCACCGCAGGCGGTTGCATCTTTTCGAATCTGGCTGCGCGAATTTCTCCGTTATTGAAATCATGGTTTTGTACATGGTCCTCCCCCGAGCACCGGGTAGGACTGACATTTTAAGCATTGAAAACATCATCACCAAGCAGATGTCAACCAGTGGGAGGTGTTGAACTCATAAAGAAAACATGAAATTCAAAGCTGTGACACGCGCACTCGGCTGAAAAACTCTTGCAAGAATCTGGGTGACTTGCACATAGTTTTCAATCATTCGCATTGAAGAATATCATGTAGACACGTCAAACAATTCAAACGGAAGCAATGCTTGAAACAAACAAAATAGAAACATGGTTCCAATGTGTCGATTGTTTTTTTCCTCCTATGTCTATGTATGTCCACCTCTTAGTTCTTCTCGTACTCATTTGGGTTTGGGTCAAATTTCATCGACCTCAAAAATCATATACAAGACAACACAGTTTGTGCCTACTGACCCAAAACATGAACCCTATGCGGTAATATCATGCTATGGATGCTTGGCCCAATTGCAGATTTTGTAGATTGATTTCGGTTGATCACCATTGAGTATCATTTTGTTCTTGATTAATTACCATTAATTACTATAGTATTGACGTATTGAGATTGATTGCCATTAATTACTATCGTATCGTATCAAAATTAATTGCCATTTATTGCCATTAATTTCCATTGTAGATTGACTACCAATTGTATTACCATCAATTATGATCATAGTAAACATGGTGATTTATTGATTTTTCACAGCTATGAAGCACCCAACCTTCTGGGTCTAGGGCTATTCGCCGCCGTTCAGTTGCTGATCGCGAGATGTCGATGCTCTTCAGAAAGCTGACATTGAGATGCCGACCATAGGACTTCAAATGTATATACAAACGCCCACAAGACAGAAAAATCAAATGCTATATAATGCTATACTAAACAAGTGGTTTATTATTTATTGGATTTCTATCTTTTGGGGGTTACTGGATCTCATGTGTACTGTAGCTGGGCCGCCCGAATCCTGACAATTTCCAGTGAACCTAGTAGTTTTACCTATTGTACTTATATAAGTGGCACAAACCAAGGATAGTCCGACGAAAGCGCTGAAATTTACAACATATATAGTGGACATGGCTAATGTGGACACACACACACACACTCAGAATGTTCAGGAAGACCCAAAAAATGTCGTGCCAAAATCCCGAAAAACACATGTCAACATCACCTCCGTGCAGACAAAGTTTAGTGGAAACCTTTAGGATTGGGAGCCATATATGGCTGAAATATCTGATGGACCTTTCCAATCCAAAAATTTCGTGTGTCTGTAATTGGCCAATTTTGTAAGAGGGTCGTATGAGTGGGGATATATGATAGGGATGATCGGATATAATGGGGATATGATGGGGATGCAATACAATATGATGGGGATATTAGGGTGATCTAACTTTGTAACTTTACCCTCCGTTCATCAAACGTTGCTGGGAAATCCCCGAACTAAATGAACTAAATATAGGATTTTCCAGCTAGTCAGCTAGTCACGCTTGAGTTCCAAAGGCTGTACAGATGCAATGTGTTTTGTTTGGGGTCAAAATGGTTACAACTAGGCTAAATAGGATTATGGATTTCTGGATGTTCATGGTGGATCTATAATCTTGAGTTTATCGATGTTTATAGCTAAGTTGGGATATAACCCCCAACAACATATGTATATACCCATTCAAAACCTCAACTGCACCCCTCAGGGCCGGGCCTCGCTTTGCCGGAACAACTCCTGGCCATTGGAGCGCTGCGACCTAAGAGCGCCACGGGGCCGCGTTCGGGAACGTTGCCTCAAAAAACGAGGTGAACCAGGGTCTATGATGGAATGCAATGGGATTTAAATCTAATGGGATTTATAAGAATATAACTGGGAATATAATGGGGTTTAATGGGATCATAATGGACATACCATGGTATTTGATGGGATTTAATGTGCTTTAAGAAGAGATGGAACAGTTGGAAACCTGGAAATAAGATGAACATGTCATCGATTTGCCATCCTGGAAACACGAAGTTCGGTCTTTTTGGGTGGCACTTTTTTTGGTGATGATGAGCATAGCTACGGGTTTATTTGAACAATTTTTTAGGCCAAGAGACAATACATCTGAAGTACCCTTCAGTAAAGTAACATAGCTATTGAAGATGGCCATTTAGTTCGATGATGTTTTCTATTAGACATGGTGATTTTCCATAGCTACACGATAGTGATTAGTGAAGCATAGCATAGCAAGGCTTACGTAAAGCAATTGAAATCAAATTACAACATATTGGATTGGTTGTTGGGGAAATCCGTGGGTAACCTCAACATTTCAAGGTAAAATAGCACGGTTTTCCTGTAGATTGGATTCTTTTCCATAGGAACAGTTGGACTTTTGGCCATCCATTCGGTTCGCACTACAGCTAGGAACTAGGAACATATATTTTTGCAAAAAAACTCCTTCAGGGAGCCACGAATAGGGTTTCTACTAGTAAAAATGATGGAATTGATGGCTTCAAAAGAAAATAAAACAATTGTGATACCACCAAGACTACCAAGACTTGGAAAACCATCTGCCAAAACTTGGAGATTCGCCGAAAATGGCTACATACTTGGTGGTTAAACATTCAAACTCATACCAGAAACTTGGAAATAAAAATAACGAAACCATCAGCCAGAAAATCATTGGGCCTCATCATCCTCATCATCCCTTTTTTGAAAACAAGAAACTGTTCTGCAATCCAGCAACATTTTGCTGTCCGCAACCCAGCCCCAACCAGCTGACAAAAATACTAAGAGCAGGACCACCAACCCTTGTCCTGGAACGGAACAGCAAGGGAAACCAGTATCAAGTGAGCAATGTGTAGTTCACAAAATGGCCTCCCATCACCTCATAGCATCTAAGTTTGGAAATTGCCACCCTGGCTCATAACTAGGCAACCTTAGACTCAAATCAAAAGCCTCCGTTCTAGAATCCAAAATGGCAAATCAGCAATCAACCTACCATTCACCAGTTGCCCAAACCGCGGCCATCGATACCGTGATACCAGTGTATTTCACGTCACCATGATGGCCAAACTGGTGAATTCCGCATTTAGTGGTGAAGAAACTCGCGAAATCTAATAATATCTGCCCGGAAGAAAAAAAACTATAAAAAACAACAACTCAATATAGTCATACTATAGTGTGGTTTAGGTATATCATGATTTATAACATGATTTCATCATATATCAAATATATTCAAATACAGAATCATCTGCCAGCACCACCCATCCCAGTCGCTACACCTTCCGCAGGCTTTGCTCCATTCCTTCCAGATTCCGCCGATCTTCTGCCCACGCCTCAGCCGACTCCGCGCATCCCTGGGAGTTGGGGGTATCCCAACATGGGAAATGGCAAGGTATTTCACCATTTTTCGGTTGAATTTCAATGGGGAAAATCCAAAGAATCTCAACCATACCTTGGTAGTTTAACAGTTTGCTGTGGAAAATTGATAAACATGGTCCATTTTTAGATGATACAAACACCGTACTTAAGTCACATCAGGCGGGAAAAGTCACAACATCCCCATGGCACAGCGTCGATACAGAAAAGTCACATCAGGTCGTGGAAAGTCNAAACACCATGGCACAGCTTGTTTCATCTGTAATGATACATATAGCAAAAAGTAGCCGAAGCACTGCACATACCAGGGAAAATCATAGATACGTTGCTTCAAAAGTCAAAATTTGCAGAGAATCCTATTGGCATGGTCTGAAAACAGTTGTTTTCCATTTCGTCCCGTCAAAATCAAATCCTACTGGTACAGCCCCGAAT
>BGPT01000162.1:235486-259457 GCA_003297045.1 Symbiodinium sp. clade C Y103 | reverse complement strand
TTAGATAGTGTAATGATGTCAAAATTGAAGTTTTTCCAGGCGCACGGCCTCCCGATACGACTTTCACAGGCTGATACGACTTAACCCTAGCGCTAGTAAATGCCACTGAACATGGCCGTTTTCCATGGCAGACTGTTGAATTAGAGAGTACAGAATCGATAACTAGAGGGATATGGCCCGCAACACATTAATGACATAGCCAACATGAATGCTGAGAATGGATAAGAATGGGCGTACGGCGTACAGTAAATGAAGACCAGCAGGGTTCATCCATTGCAATTAGTTCATGGACCATGGACTATTTCGAGTTCTGCTGAAGACTCTGGCGAATCATCTTCCAGCAACTGTTGGGCTCAAAGCCATCGGCCAAACCGATCAAATCCCTAAATTCTTGAGCGCTAGAATTTAGAATTAACAGCGCATAAGTATGCATAAGTGCATTTCTGAACATGTATCTTGCGTATCTTGAAGATTGTGGATGCGGATACATCCAAACGTTCGATGACCAGCGTTCGCAGGTCATCGCAGCGGCGCTTCTCTCAGATCCCGCACGGGCAAGGCGCCCAAGACATGTTCCAAGCAATCTTTCAGCTCGGGCCTTGGTTTCATGTCGTGACTGGAGCCAAACCAAACTGCTGGCTCCTCTTCGTCAAGGTATGGATGATGTATGACTATGTCAACTTATGATCACCCAGCGAATTTTGCGGGCATGGGCGAACGTAGGATAATAGGTAGATTCAAAGCTTGAAAATTGCTCTTCCTTTGGTTGAAGCCTTTCCACGTTCACCTGGCATTTTTTGCAAAGAATGAGCTGTCTGACAGATTAAGCGTCATTATCCTTGTTTGATCGTAAAGCATAACCCAAGGGATTACACATAATATGTTTTTCCCAATCAAAGTGTCTGAGAATGGGCTATGCCAATTCATGCTTAATCATCATCACTGCATCTATTCAAACCATTCAAAACATAAAAATGGCTAAACAACCATATGTTAATCACACATATTACAGTAATCACGCATATATGGTTATAGTAAAACCATGAAAAGCTGCATTCTTTTGAGGACCAACCCATGGTTTTGCTGCCAAACGATCTCAAACTCCAGCCCATTCCACTGATATCCTGGCGCATCAGCTGGAGGACCTTCCGCAGTGACCTGTTAAGCAATGTGCTGAAGCAACAGCCGGAGGAGAGACCACATGGGTAAACCATGGTTCAGAATAGTTTTAATAGTGGTTAAACAGCGATGATATCCATTTTTTTTTGCTGTGAATGTGTCATGATTCCTCTTTGATGATGCTATTTATCATGGTTAACGATGGTTAATAATTGTTCATAATGGGTGAAGTAATGAGGGTGTAACCAATAATGGTTGGTTTTTGATCATGGGTCGTTTTAATCATGGTTTTAGTAAAGGTGTTAATAATGCTCAATGATGTTTAAGAATAGTTTATGATGACAACCATGGTTAACCAGTAGCAATGGTTGAAAATGAGAAAACAACACAGCTATTATGGATGATGCCAAGGGTCATTGGATGTGGCTATAATTCAATTGTTTATGACGGCATCCAGGGGAGATTTCGTGGGGTATACCCTCTGGTAAACGAACAGTTTGCTATTGAAAATGGCCATAGAAATAGTGGATTTTCCCATTAAAAATGGCGATTTTCAATAGTTATGTTAGTTTACCAAAGGGTAATGGATGATCTATGGATGGTTACTGTAATGGATTGGAGATCATTTTTGGAGATTTCTCTGAAGAATGCCAGTATTGAAACTACTATTGATACCATCATCAACACACCATTATTACCAGTTATCAACCATTCTTGACCAGTCACTATCAACAATTGTTATACTGACCATTATTGCTCATTATCAACCTTTGTTAAGCTTTCTTGATACTGTTTGTTAAAACAACTATTATTATTCATCATGGTGGGCATTCACTATTAACATCATCATTATCAACCATTACTGACAAGGTTTTCCCATGTAATCAGAACATGTTCTTTAAATATCCCTCCTTTTTTCGCTGGGTCGACCGCTGATGCCACACAAGCTATGCCAGGGGCTGCCGACAGAAAGGCCGGTGAGAGAGCAGTATTCCTGGAAGTATCCCTGCGCAGCGCGGACTTGGACGATCCTGCAAAAGAGTGCATGGTAACTAAGTTAGTGTAAACCTTAGACCTCCCCAGGGGTAGACACCAAAACTAGAACTAATTAATAATCTGTTATATATGTGCTGCTACAAAAACCAAAGAAAAACAGTAAGTTCATCGGTTCATCCGAACATGAACTCCACAAATCACGGCTTTTTTCCCGCGGCACCCTCTGCATTGCATTGACGCTGACTAGACTCTCTGTGCCAGAGATCCATCATGTAGAATCATGTAGACCAGGAGTTGAAACAAGGCACAACAATGTGCTGCAAACCAATCGCCTAAATCAAACTTGGCTGCCTGGAAATGCTCCAGGAAAAAGGAGATGATTGACCAATTGACCCAATGAAAACGAGATCTTCCACCCTGTCACCCTGAGCCTCAATCATCTTCCGAGTGTATGGGTAAGGGACATACCTCGGATCAGTAGCTGGTCATCTTTCATGATTTGACCAACCCCACCCCGGTGAACCCCACCATTTCGCCGGTGCTTGTGGTTGCCAAGGTTGCCAATGGTTTAAGGCCCGTATCCATCCATATGCCCCATGATATCGTGATTCAAACTATACGGATGGGTAGAGGAAGAGGTCTGTGTTGAGATGGAACCATCATTGCCCCACAAGGTGCTTTGGCCGCACAGGACGCAAGGGCAACCAGCACAGTATTGTATAAAGAACAATAATCAGTATCATCCGGAAATCCATTATTTCTGGAAATTCGTCAAAGGAACTGGGACCTTTACTACAGCGAAGCAATCAAGAACCTTTTTTGGTATAGGGACAACTCGGCCAGATTTTATGCAAGTAAGACAGAAATGAATCAAAACAATACTTTCTCTCTCTCTCTCTCTCGCTCTGTCATTCCTTTTCGCCGCTTTTCTCTGCTTTTCACATCAAGAATTGGCTGCCAGGCATGTCAATAATCGCCAAAAACATATGGAATCATAGATTCGTCCTATCCCCGTAGAAGTATCAAACACCATGACCACGAATGATAATTTCAAATAATTTCACTATCACCAAGCAATGATAACACTGTCCAGAAACATTAAAATCCTCGATTACCTTGGCCTCGACCTCCAGTGCACCCAACTGATGGCACAAGTTACTCATGGTCACAGCCTTGTTCTTTGAACATCTTTTGGTAATGGTCCTCAGTCCCAGTGGATCTTCAACAGCGGAACCTTTGCCGCCGCCCATTTGGTGGGATGGATTTGGAGCCACCCATAAATGGGTCAAACCCCAGGTACACTGGTGGCCCAAGAATCGCACATGGATGTTCATCTACCCAAAATATGCTACGACAAATTGCCATACTCATGCCCAATTCCATGGTATATCCTGGCTAATCAGTGTTTGTCAGGATCTTTCTGGTTTTCCATCACTTGATGGCCATAAATTGATGTTCTCCCACATGTTCAGAGACTCATTTTTTTTGAAACCCAGCCCAGTTGAGTGCCCAACCCAGTCGGCAATGCCTAAAGAAGGCTGCTGTTGAGACCCTAGATGCAGGGTTTCTCCCAGCACCCCAACTAATCCAATTACAATGGGGAAAACAACAATTTTCCCTCCCTTCAGCCTGTCATTTAGCTGCAATGGCTTGGAGCAACAAACAGTGGTATTCACTATTCTTAACTTAGAGACTTAGAGAGAGAGAGAGAGAGAACATCTTGTAACCAAAAATAATGCGCATATACTTAATTGCGCGTTATCGGAAACAAACTGACCACTCTTGCTATAGAAACATCTCACTTGAACGAGCTCAAAGGCACACGAGGATATGTTGCAGAAAAATACGCGTAGATAATGGGAGTGTCCTCATTTTTTTTTACGGGGGGAACATGGGTCACTGGATTGGTTTAAGGGAAAATTTACAGGAAACCCCTATATTTCATGGGAAAATCCCATGGGTTTCCTGTAAATTTTCCCATTAACCAATCCATTGAATGGGGGAACCAAGCGCTATCATCCAAGATCCTTGGTCGGTCACCTGCACGACCTGGGCCCCTCTGCATTGTTCCAGGTAGAAGTCCACCGGATGCCTGGCGAAAGCCGTGTCCATTGGATACAGTGATTCCATATTTGCCATCTATATATATATATATATATTTGATTATCTATTTATGTATTTAAAATGTATTTATTTATGTATTTATTTATTGATTGATTTATAAAAAAAAGAACATAAATCATGAGAAATTCCTGGAAATTCTCTCTCCATCGGTTTCTCAGCAACTTTAGCAGAGTTGAAGGCGAAAGATCCAGTGGTTTTGGATTTTGGGGTACCCTATTTTCGGAGAAACCCACATCTTGCAATCCCTTCCCGAAAGAAACATCCCAAGACCCTGGTGTGATACTCCCGCTGAGACTCGAGGAATTGGTTGATATGGCACATGCATCTTGCATGGCATCAAGGCTGCCGTTCCGCACATCATTTTTTTTGCGCGGCCATCATGCACAGTCGGAGCAACCCTACAGTGGCTTAGCCATGCTGTTGCCATGAATTCTCAATCTAGGACTTAAATGCTGAATGTTCAGGGTGACTCTTACGTCCACTGAAGCGTTTTGTCGTGGTCACAAGGATCACACCACAATCAATGAAATCGATGGCCCAAATACTATAGGCCTTTTGCAAACATGGAAGGTTGCCTAGCTGGTGCTTAAATCTTGATTTGCTGACTAGCACCAGCTGCCTTCACATGTTGCCAGCAAGATGCGTAGCTGCCGTGCAAGAGATAGTCGGCGACGGCTGCTTCTCACAATCATTGATACGAATGCCCGCTATCTGTGTGAGATACCATGTAATTGTATTGTATTGATCCACTATACATCACTATACCACATATCCATACATATCCAATTTTGGCCCAAACAAAGCAAAGCAGGATGGATCACAACAAAATCATCCTCATATATTCAGATCGGATTACGCAAAAAACCGTCAGCAAACTCATTTGATGATAGCACCAACAACCAAAATACAATGTTAACAAGAAAATAACAACAAGCCAAGACAAAATAAACGACATCTACAAGTTGGGTTCGTCACTTTTCATCCACCTCATCCGAATCCCGCAGGTCTTCCAAACACAAACATCAAACATCTTCTTCATCCTTCATATCACCTATGAATTTTCCTAAATGAATCAGTCAAATCGTAGCACCATATACGTAAACGAAAACTATCAACAACTGAATTGGAGCTCATTGTAAAATTTCCTCACCTGCATGGCACAATCGCGCAATACATATTAAGGCTTAACTTGAAAATTTCAATCAATATCAGTGATTTAACGTTTGTTTATCCAAATCATAATTTACTTGGAAAAAAAAACATCATTATTCACAGGATGTCACTGTTGTTTTTTATGTTTCTTCATCCACGTCAATCATCACAGCTCCACAGGATTCCGATGGATTCGGTCAATGGGCAATTCGCTCAGCATGTTTCGAGTCCTTAGATTTGTTGAGGGCCTAAATCGGCCTGAAGATTAAATACAGTATTCACATACTGTACATATCTTACAGATATAAATTCGCAGTAGTAGATTTGTCATTTCTGGATGAACCAATGGCAATGGGAAGAAAAAACATGGCTTGCTGGAACATCCACCATTTCTTGTTCGATGATTTTCCCAGTTGTTATATATGTCCAAACCTCCATTTCTCGTTCGGGTAAATTAAAGAAAAGAACGCATCAAACTATTTTCTAGCGAACTAAACCTGCACGTTTAATTCAGGCAAATCAAGATACTTGAATTTGCTTGAGGAGCCCCCAAACAAATAGATCATTCCCCAACAGGTTACCCATTTGTAGTGGATTTTCGATTGTGAAAATAACACATCACCGTAAACATATCTCCATGACAGTTCCATTAATTTCACACAAGTGCCATTAAAATCCCACTAAATTCCCATCATGAAATTCCACTTGGATCCCACTTGGATTTTCCATTGGGAAAGCACTACAACACCTTAAACAAATTCCAATTATATTATTTTATCTGCGCCCTCCATATTATTGATTTATACTTATACTATATATTTTTTTCATTGGGAAATATACCTCGGATTCCTGCTATATATCTACAGGATTCCCATCACATTTCCCCTATAAATATTCCAATTGTAATTGTAATGCCCAAATCCCAGCATGTATATGTCCATTAGATCCTCATTCAATCCCATTGATCTTGACTTGCCCATTGGGAAAGTACATCAAAAAACACCTCCGACTCATCATCCAAGATGGAAAATCCTATCAAATCTAAGATTTTCATGAAATCCCATTAAATCCCATTGGAACAAATTCTACAGATGGGACTTTCCATCAAGAGAAGACCAGTCCAATGATATTTCCCTATAGATTCCCCATTACTGGTGGTTTTTTCCATGGGGAAAATATACCAGGGTGTGTCTGGAAAGGGCATACCTCCAATTATAGCCATTTATTGTTGGCACAATGATCATTTTATACCATTTTATAACCATTGAGTTTAGGGGTTTTCATGGGTTTTCCACTAAATTTTCCGCCAAACCCAGATGTTATGAACATTTCATTTGATTCAAATACCCTCTAGAGTAAACGTTTACAGTTTGCGAACTGGAAAATCACCATTTTGAATAGCTACCCGCTGGTTATTCAACATCGCTATATGGAAAATCCCCTACAAAATTCAGGAATGGAAAAATCATCCAACATTCGCCATGGCTTCCACCGTCCTGGTGTCCAAAAACAGCGTAGGGCGTCCGCGTCCGACCGAGTTTCCGAGGAAGGTCCTGGATTCTCCATCCAGGTCTCGGCAGCTTTGATCTTGGCGCCCGCCGCCGTGGCGGCCTTCAGCGCCGCCACCAGCTGACGTTGGGCCATCTGACGGTGGTGAGTTCGTGGCATGGTGAACCATCAGCATTTGTTGATGGTTGTTAACATCAATTAATATATGTATAATATTGTATAGTTATGTATGCAACAATGATCATTAAGATGGCTTTATTGATCATAAATTGTTCTTAATGGCTTATTGATGCTTGTCATATTCCCTTATATGACCTAAACGGGTTGTCTATAAAAGTAGGCGGTTTATTACACAATTGATAGGTGAATGATATGGTTAATAACCCATTCAAGTGGCTAATTACCAAAAAATCAATGTAATATAATGTAATCATCATAATCATAACCAACAATCATATACTAGTGTAAACATTAGTGAATGGAATAGTCTGGAAACATTTGTGGAACAGTACACGTGTGTCCACTAAACGATAGCAAAGTTTGTTTGTAGCTAGATGAATGATCTGGTGTATTTCTATGAAAAATAAAACTATATAATACTATATTGGGTTTGTAAGTCAACTTATATCTTGGGGGGGCCCCCATGTAACAACCATCATGAGTTTTCCCAGATTATTCCATCAATGTGGCAAACCCTAACCTAAACCATACACCTACCATTTGATGATGATACTTACCGCCGATTGATGGTGATATTAGGAAATACAACAAACATTAATTGACGCGCCAGTAGCAACCATAAATAATCAATAACACATTGCTGTAGTTTAATCATCAACTTAAGGGGTTGCCCTCTGGTGATAAAAAGTGGCAATGGAAATTTCCCCATTTAGTTCGATGATTTTACCAGCTAGAAACCTCCATTTGTAGGGCTTATATATATATATACTATATATGCCAATTAAATATATTAAAATATGTACACGCACACTCTACCAAAAGCGAATTGGCTCATGGCTCATGTTCACCCAGCTGATCCATCCTTCATAAATCCTAGGTACACCAACTTACCCATCTTTTTTGGAGCCTAAATACACATATTAATACATAATATATCATATAATTACACAAAATAGGTATATTTTTACAGACCTGAATACCCCAGCTCTTTCCATCGTTCCCCCCCTGGGGACCCGACGTTTTTGGCTTGCGCTTCGCGACTGGCTTTGACCATGGCGGCTTCCAGCTGACCCTGCAGCCGTGTCATGCTGCGCTCCTTGAGGCATTCGTTGTGGCGTGGGGAAGTGGTCTTGGAGCTTGGGAAGGGGCAGAAATCATCAAATACATTCAAATACATGTTGTATAAAGTTGTATATTAGATATGCTGACTATTGTACTGTATGTACATAGTTGTGTTTATATACATATATGATTGTGATGAAGCAAATCAAAAATCATCAATCTTTTGATGATACGATTCGATAGACCATAATCTGATTGTACCTGATGATGTGATTTAGGAAACTCAGAAGTTTCCTGGCTGGGTATATGCAGCATCTCTAGAAAATGAACGCTGCTCAAAACAGGGGACTGCCAACATAAGAATCATGTGTGTGCAGGACAGTCTTCGCCTCTGAAAATGCAGTTCCATCACCGCTAGCATGCTAGAGAGTATGGTACGTATCTTTTACATCTTGCACGTGGATTTGTTTAAAAATCAGGCGCCCCTAAATCCGCTGGGTTCATCATCATTTCCAATCACTTCCCCATTCAACGGAAAGTGTTGGGGGCGGATACACCTTGTTTTCAATGCTGAGGCTTCCAGGGCTTCACTTGCCAAGGCACTTCTTCCAGGTCAGTGAGCCGCTGCGCCATGTCCTGGGTCCTGGCCTCCGCCGTTTGGCGCCGGTGCTGCTCCGCGCTGAAGCGCTGCTCCGCCGCGCTCAAACGGCGCCGGAGGTCGCCGGCCTCGCCTGGGTGGGAGGATGGGACCTCGGACACACTATGGGAATGTGGTAAACCCAAAGTGAAACTATCCGCAATAGAGGTTTATCATGTGTTTTTTTTAAATATATAAGAGAAACAAATCGAAAAAAAAATACTATAAAACTGGTGGATCTTCCATCCTAAGGGAAGGTTTTGTTGGTAAAATCTTAAAATAATGTAGTAAATCCAATGATAGTCACCAGCCCTAAAAGAGGTTTGTGAGATTGGGGAGACCCCTAGAAATGGGATGATGTTCTCAATGAATCTTAATGACCTCCAGTTTTTGGTTGGTGAATGGAATGGTTTATCGTTGGGCTTACCACATTTCTTAAGAAAAGACACATAAAACTACTCTTGCAAGGTTTTCCAACAGTTTGCGCTACTGGTACAGCAGCTAGTAACAAAATATAGAAATGCAAATATGTAAGATTGAAATATAATGATATGGTAGAATATGAAATTCTAAGTATATAATGTATTTTGTACCTGGGCTTGGGTTGAATTTAGACTGGTCGCAGCGTCTTTCAGTCTCCAACGACCAGAGCAAAAAGAAAACATATCCACATGTGTGTGTGTGTGTGACGTGAACTATCATATAAACATAGCATATTCATGTATGATCACTAGAGCTACGATTGTGGCTTAAACATATCATGTGCAAATGTTAAGTATACATATATGTAACACACACATATATATATACATATTATATTAATCATGAACATCAATCTTCAAACGGCACTTAAATGACAGTAACATCATACTTTTTGGTCGCAGTAATGGGGAGAGTATTATATAATATTATATTATATATAATATATAATATATACATCTATAACATGGTGTATATATATATATACATATCACATGGTATCTCACCCTTTTCCATATATACATATACCTGACATGTTCCGTACGTCCACTGTTACATACAGTATACATACATTTGAATCATGTATACATTCATCCGGAATGATCGTTTTCTATTTATCATTCTTGGCACCTGATTGAACATGAATCCTCAGGCATCATGACCTCGGTGTTCACCAAAAACTACTCTCCAGCAAAAAGGATTGTATAAAATTGTATAAATACCCCTGATTGGGGTTTGTGGTGATCAATAACCCCTTGAGAAGGCCTTAAAGTATTTGTTGGGGCATACCTTTCGGGGAGGGGAACGGTATTTGCATCTCACATTCTAAAAATTTCAAAATTAGAATGCCTCAAAACAAATGGCTTTCCTATTCAAAATGACCAGCAACGGGGTCTCGACTTTAAGAAATCCCTTAGTAAGAAGCCACCATTTGTAGATATCAGATCATGTCACACTTGTCCTGGGAAAACTCATTGGTTTTCCATCTCTTTTGTAAGGCTTTAGGGTAATTACATGGGTTTGTGTGAAAATGGGGTGCCCCAAAAAATAATCGTCATTTTTTTCCCTCTGAATTTGGTGGCGCATCCACCATTTTCAAACGCACCCAAATATCATAGCGACGGTTGCATACTGCATACCATAGAATGTTCCCACAAAAAAGAAGTTGGTCTCCTCATTGTTCGCAGAAGAGGTTTTCGCCATGGCACCCTCCAACTTATCGATTTGCTCTTGGAGCTCCAGAGTTTTCTCCGAAGACGGCAAATCCACACACCTCGCTCTGTGGGGTGAGGTCTACGGCTATAGCCATGGTCATGACCCCGCACAACCCGTGCAATTGTGTCATTGGCCATGATTGACTACCGCAACCCCTCAAAAGTGCCAATGTTTATTAACATCCAATCCTGAACTAGTGGTCCTGGCACCCTAATTCTAAACCTCAAATCTACCTTTTCATCCCTTTTCTGGAGGTTAATATATACTTGGTTTCTTGGATGATACTTCCCAAAGCATGTACATATGTAAATAACTATATACAGTATAATCAAATGAACATGACACAGGTGCATTCAGCAAACTTGAAACCCAGGGTGTAGAATTGCAGCAAAATGATTTCAAAACTTCTGCCCATCCATTGCTGTCCAGTCACAGGGTGAAAGAGCGGAGTTCCGCTTCCAAGGCCTGAATGCCTAAGTGCCAATTCTGCATCTTCGCCAGTCCATTGATGGCAAAAATCACAAAAAAAAACATCAGGACACTTTGGCCAAGGTGAATTGGGCCAGATCAAAACTCTGAAAGGCGCAGCTTGAACTCAGTTGATGTGTTGGAAATGACTTACTCACAATGGAGGTTTCTTTGACAATAATCCTTCAGTGATTTGACTACATCCAAACCTTGGTCAGAAAGCTATCCTCCCAAACTATCGAAACTATAAGCTCCAACCTGGCGGAATCTGCGTGATTTTTCCAGGTGCTTTCCACATTTTTCAACCCCACCAAGCCCTTCACAAATGGCACGTCCAACCTTAGACACTTGGACCGAGCAACGGTCCTTGAAGTCGCTGGCCGCCTGCGCTGCCTTTGCCTTGCAAGTCTCGAGTTCCTGCCTTGGGCGAGGCGGCTGGGGATTACCATACTTGGGGGTGCGGGTTCCGCTTTGATTAATGCGTTATTACCCCCAGTTGGATTTTGGGAATATCCCCAATTATATGGGATGAGATATGGGCTACATATGGATTTTAAACCACTTACTAGGTGGGATGCCCAGCCTAGTAATAAAGACTAACCTTGTTAGATTACCCAAATATCAGCCCAATATCCCTATGACCTATGATATCTCCATTATATACTACCATTTTCTGGCTCCATCCATCTCCACCCCCATGTGGCTATCAGTCAAAACCCTGGCACCCTAGATACCTTAGAATAAATGGTTAGTGGATGTTTACTCCCCCAAACATGGGAGTTTCCTAAAATGGAGATACCCCAATAGCTGGTTGATTAAATGGAAAATCCATCCATCTATATATAAATGGCTGATTTGCGGGTACCCCCCATTTTAGGAAACCTCCAAATGGATGCAAATGGTAGTGGTAGGTGATGGTAGGTGGTGAGATAATGAGTTTAAGGGAGTAGATGGTTGTTGCATGGTTACACCAACCACTGAGTTGAGGATCATCAAGAGAGCCTTCGCAAAGTGGTGCCAAAGCAGTGGACCCCATATCAGGTGGGACAAGTCGTATCGCTGGGATAGAGGAGAAACAAATCATGGAGACGCAACCAAAAAGAAAAACCCACAGCCATCCACATTCGCTATGCCTCCAGCATTCAAATCAGGCGTCGTTATTGGGAGTAATCCCAAACCATTCCCAGGAAACCACCAGAATTATCCCTCAGAACAGCGTCCCTTTATTCCCAGAATTCTGAGGACATACTCATACTACCCTTCGGAAATCAAACGTGGCAATTGGACATCTGCAAACTAAATGGAGGTTTTCATGGAAAATCATCTATACATGGTATGTATATTGTGACCAGTCACACTTTCGCTTCTTCCGCTTCTTGAGCCGCTTGCAGCTTCACTTCCGCGGCTTCTTTGGCGGCTCGCTCCGAATCTAGGGCACCTTGAACGGGGGAATCCTATGGTCAAGTTGCATGGGATTGATGGGGTCATTCTCATGATCCATAAGGTTTTTGATGAATGGGAATCCAGCCATTGATGCCATTGGCACAGGAAAATCCGCAAAAAAGGGGTTGATGACCACGTCGCAATTTTCCATAGTTTGACTTGCCAAATGGTGGATTGACACCTGGGGATAAGGCAACTTGGCACCAACCCCATGGCCAATCTTTTGATACCCTGACCCCCAGAAATCGTCATCGTTTTGTGGGTTCAATCTGAGGGTGTCCCAGCTATCTATGGTAAATATTGGTAAATACCATTTAGCTGCCATCACTGCTAATCGCCACAAAGTCACCATGTTTCAGGCTAAACAAAACCTTTATAAATCAGCATGTTTGCCGGATGAATTCCCCCTATTCCCAAAAATCAAGAAACATCCACAGAAATGAAGGGACAATCCCCCATATTCCCTGGCCTTTCAATTCCTTTCGTTCCTTCTCTGTGACTTCGGATTCTGCCGCTGCTGCACGCTGGAAAGTCAGCTCGGTCCTGAGACGCGGCTGGGCCGACCCAAAACTGGACACAAAATGCTGATGTAATGGTGATTTCACTGCTGAAATATATGGTGATATAGTGGTGATTATTGTTAATGGGACGTGAGGGAAAATGAGCCACAATAAAACGGGGGGGAGCTTCTATCGGTCTGGAAAACTAAGGGGGTAATGGTGGCTAATTATGTTGATATGATCATGGTTCATCGATAAGTGGGAAAACGATGTTCCTAGTGTGCAAAAAGGAACTGTTTTCAGGTTCTGAATCCAATTTCCGCATACAAAGCGCCATAGTGTACCGACATAGACAATTTCCAACATTCCCCGCTATAATTTTGTGTACATAATTATGTATATACATACAATGTCAAGGCCAGATTAACAAACCATGACTATTCATTGAGGATCCATCCCCAAAAATAGTGATGAAACAAATGAATCCTATTGAAGTTGTCACCACTTCACTTGATACCATCCGGCAATCAAACAAGGCCCATGGAAAATACCTGAACATACCCCATTCAGTTCGATGATTTTCCCATTTAGATGCCTATTTATAGGAGATTTCCCAGCCAGCCATGTTTAATTACTGGAGGGTAAACTTGTTCATCCTGGGCTGCCTGCACGACCCACTAGCGACCACCCTCCGACCCGGCTCCACAGCCATGGCTGCCCAGTAACTGCACCGCTTCGAGCTGGGCGTCTGAGGCAGCCTTGGCCGCTTGTTCTTTACCTTGGCCCGATGCGCATCAAGCACCGGGGAAAAAGACAGCGAAACGTACCATCCATATTCAAACAGGGCTAGCTGGGAAAACCCCGAACTACATGGGCAATTTCATGGGAACATCATCTATCAATGGCGGATTTTCCGGCAAGCCATGTTTGGACACCAGAAGGGAAAGAGAGTTCAGCAGGAACAGGCGTTCCCAAATTAATCATGGTGGCCAACTCCAAGTTGAGGATCATCTTTTCTAGCGCTATTTTTAACGGGTTCCATGTCAAAACTGATTGGTTGAACCTCCAACATATCATGGCGAACAAATGCCGACAATCTTCTGGTTTCTTGTGCGGGGCTTGGTTGGGAGCAAGTTTCCCTCACCAAACAAGGTCTTGCTGCTGAGCCTTCCACTTTGGAAAAAACTGAGATGGACGTCGGAATTCCTCCGTTCGAGAAAGCGTGAATTTGGGCGCCTTCTCAGTTCCTTTTCAACGATTTTGCATGGTAATTGCCCACTCTCTGATCAACTCCTGCAGATCCAATATCCGAGTCACTCAGCCACTGGTCGTGCAACTCCATGATTTGTGCTTTGGACTCCTCAGCGAAAATCCCATCCCCCGGGATGGTAAACGTAACATGCCCCCGCTGTGACCACCATGTTTCATCAGCTGGCTCCAACCCATTCCTGGGGCATGAAATATGCATAGGGGTAAAAATTACCGCAATAGCTTGCATTAAAAATCATGTTTCATTGAACAATGCCTCATGATGGCTAGATCAGTTTAATATATTCATGTTTGTTGCTAGTTTTCCTAGTTCTTCTCAGTTAGATCCCTAGCTAGTGTGGTGTAGACACAGGTTTTGCTTTGATATCTATTGTATACATAACATGTTGGTTTAGTCTGGGCCTCGTCTTTTGCAACATCCCCAATCGTATCCATGTGTTAGGTGAGGTTCCATGGTTCGAATTATATGCATATAAATTTAAATTGATAAACACATATAAACACATCAGTATATTGATTATAGATTGATTGACAGGCAAATATGTATATTTTATATATATATATAGATAGATTTAGTGACACTCACACACACACAAAAAAAAAAATATACATCATATATGCATATTGCATAAATACTTACAAACACATGACTACATGATAAAAAAACCATGTATCTAGAAATGGATGCATGCCACATATGATTTTACACACATATTGCACATAACACAAAAATGTTGATTGAACATGAATTTTTCATGAACGGATTGATACGGATTTCTTTGACCTCCCATGACCTCCCCCCCTTTTTTCAGCAGGGCATCCGTGGCCAGGTCTGAGAGCTGCTCTTCGAGGCTGTCGGCACGAGCCTGCAATACCTGGACCCTCTCCTGACGTGCAACGGTTATGGTGAGATTTCACCAAAAAATGGACATGCACATGGATTACTTATGGATTTAGGATTTTAAGGATCCTAAGATCTAAGTCAACTTTGGGATTTTGGATGATTATGACCGAACACTTGCTGATTTGATCATCACAAATTGGGATTTAAGATTATGACTTATGACCTATAAAGAATAAGGGTAATCATGATTTTGCAGTGGAATCATCATGAATCACACCTATTGTGGGCGAAATCCCCCTTTTTCAGAAACACCCATAATTATTCCGTAATTGTTTGGCAAACAAACATCATGATGTTCGTTCATCAACTCCACCACAAAGAATGGATGACATAGCACCCCTTTTGGTTACCCCCACCAGCCAACATAGACCCTTCCTTGAGTTGGAGGAAGGGAGGACCCCGCCAACGTCAACCCCGAATTCGCAAACCCCGGGTGTTTTTTTTTTTTGGGGGGGGAGGTCCCCTATAATATCGATGATCATTTCCGATTAACATGAATTGCTTGGATGATCACCTCAGAAGGGAGCTGGTTAGTAACTGGGGTTAGAGGAATAATGGACCAGTGCTTTAGTACTCTTCACCGGCTTTTCAGGTCCTCGGCGTCTTTCAGCTTCTTTGAAGCCTCTGCGGCTTGCGACTGTGGCGAGAAAAACAGCGGGGCCCTGTAGATTTCTTGCTCTGCTCTTTCTTGTATGACAGGATACTGCTAGCGTATAATGTTAAATATGCGTAAATATATGCAATTATAGTGAATAATTACATACATATATATATATATATACAGTTATCTTTGACAATACATATATATATATATTGATATGTATATATATATATATTTATATTGTCAAAACATGATAGATATATGTTATCAAATAGATAAATATATGTATATACATATGTATATATATATATGCATATATTATCACATAGAGAAAAACATATGTATATATACTGTGTATATATATATACATACTATGATCTATGTATGTACTGTCATGTAGTGTAATGTAATGAAATGCAATGCAATCCAATGCAACGCAATGCAATCCAATGTAATGTAATGATATGTAATGTATATAATGTAATGTAATGCATGTATGTACTGTATGTATATACATACGTGTGTCATCAAAAAATATCATAAGAAACCTCATGACCAAGTTTAAATGCACAATCCAAAGGTTTCTTTCTGGGGAGAGGAGTGGCAGTGGAAGAGTATGGAATGATAAACCTCCACTCCTCTTGCAGCAGTGCTGTTGGAACAAAGGAAGCACCTCGTCATCAGCTGTCTGGCTCTGCGTCTGGTTATTCTCGCCGAGTTTCCTGGGTAACTCAGCATGAAAAGAGACAACCCTAGAGCCTGGGGTCACTATTATTTGTGGTCCTGCAAATCTTGGAAGTCTGGCAATACATGATACATGGCTCTAGAGCACGACATGAACGGCAATAGCCGTAGAAACTCTGGGTCCATATTCTCACAAGCAAGGAGGCACGAAAATCATCACCAGGTGTTTTGGCTCTCGCTCTAGTGGATGATCATGTTGCTTCATAGGCCCACCCAGCTTGGTTCCCCTTCCGTGGGTTGGGGTTTCAACATGCCATGCGGGAAAAGTCCGCCCCCCAGGAAAAAGAACATGAAATCAACTAATCAACTTCCAAACCATTCTTGCAAGTTCTTCGAGGCTAATCCCAGAGGGCGTTGCTGTGTTTTTGTTTGCTTTTTTTCGCTAGAGACCACGTTCAAAACTCATTGATACTCATTGCTTTCCAATGCCAAAGATCCACCATCAAATACCCCAAATGAAATTATACACGCATGTATTCATTGAATTGTATATCATCTGTGTCAATCTATGCACATCTGTTCATATATAATCCTATATATATATATAGGATTTTATATGATTACAAATTGATTACATGCATTTACCCAACCAAGAAATGTGTGTGCTGCCCAGGTGGCTTGACGTTCTGCAGCACCAATTCCATCTCTGCAAGGCGGCGTTCTGCACCAGCTTTACTGGCGGTGGAAAAGCACAAATTGTAGGAGACGCACGTTGGGATACAGCTGGTGGATAGGTGTATTTATAGTTTATCTGTCTATTGAATTATTGATCTGTCTATATCTGAATATTCATCTGTGGATATTATATATATATACATATATATGCGACTTGTGTGTGCGCATGTAAATATATATTATCTATATATATATGTATATGAATGTGTATGTGTTTGTGTATGTGTTTGTGTATGTGTACATTTACACATTCCTATATGCAGGCAATGTAAATAAGGCAGATTTTATCTGTGGTATGCTAAGTGCTGGGGCTGCAGACTGGAGGTGCGGTGGCAGAATGGGTTTCAAAAGGTGAAGCAGCTGCCAGCTGTTCAATGTTCACCAGCCACTGTACCCAACAAAAATCTTATGCCCCTAACTCATATCAGAATCCACATGTCAGGAAATGTTCTCCATAGAAATATGCCTAGCGATCATTTCTGCAAGCAATTATGGCCATTTCTTCACTGAACAAGTCTTTACAAGCTGGGAATGTGGTTTATAAACCCAACCCTATAGTTAAACATGTTTACCAACATAAGTAGTTAGGAGTTAGGAGGCACCACCTTGTACCGACTTGTCCCTGGCCTTTCTTCGGCCACCTTTCGGCACTGCTCCTCCCCCTGCAGCCGCTGTTCCATCCGGGTCAGGCGAGTCTGGAGCAGCTGAAGTTGGCTGACAGCATCGGTCTCCTGAAAGCAGGCGGACCCTGTTTCCTAGGGGATAACCATTGGTAAATAATTAGGAATTTTATGGGCATCTAACATGATTTACATAACGGGGACAAACAAAGATTTTATGTGCCTATTTTGTTGGATGCAACTGGCAGTATGATATTTGGGTTCGTCCGAGAATTGGTTTTAGCCAATGTTAAGGGGAAACGTAGTGGTAAACCATTGATGATTTTTGGGGTCCCTCTTCTCAGGCAACCCAACTGGGCAAGATATCTACGGACAGCTTTTGGCTGGAGGATAACCATTTTCTGGGAATATCACAGGGTCTACAAGCACTAGCAAAATTATATTGGTCTGTCTCAAGCCCATTGATGGGTGGGTAACCCAACATGATAAAGGGTATCCCATCCTCAGCTGTCATGTTTGCCTTTTCTGGGATATGCTGGGACCAGAATCACATTCCTTCGTTATTTAAAATTGTTCCAATGTTAGAAATGAAAAAAAATGGCGTACAAATATGTACACATATCGTTTAGCTACCGCTTATTTACAAATAAATCAAACAACTCAACTAAATACATATAGTAGTAATAACAACAATAACAATAACAACAATAATAATAACAATAAAGTACTGTAATAACAACAATAAAACATGATAATAATTCAATCATACATAGTAATAATAGTAACAGTAACAATAATGGTAATGATAATATATACACATATGTATATTTATAGTATACAATCACTAGATTCACATAGATTCACTAGATATATATCAATTCTGCAGCCCCACCAAACCTATCATTCGCCGGCGAACCCCCAGCAACGACTGGCAAAATTGGCCAAAACATCTGGGATCACCAGGAAGTCGGCTCACCCACTTGGGGCTGCATCCAGAGTTAGCAAGTGGCTTATCTTCCATAAAAAAAACTGGGGTATTACCCTATACCCAAAAAATATGTATATATGTATATGTATATATATATATATAAGATTATATAAATGGCTTATACTTTGGGTATGAAGCACTGCCCCTGGGGTCAAGTGACACTTGTGAAAAACCCGATGGTTTTCCGTTAGGAAAATGCACAGGGTGAACGGGTTCCATCCCCCTTGACCTGTGAAGTCTCATTGAGTGTCACCTGATCTTCGAGGTCCTGGAACAGGTTTTTATGGGGCAGCCAAAGAAGGGATTTAAGCAACGCATCTGGAGACGTAAACGTTTAAGAACAACAAAAAAACTGGTATGATTCTGATCCAAAATTGGAGACTATCGCTGAAATGATTCCAGGAAACACTTACAGGAAATCCCTGAATCTGCTGGGAGAAACTATGGTTTCCAGCGAAGTTCTTGTTTCAAATTTCAATAAAAAAATGAATCTTAGGACACTTGGAGCAAAAGTAACCAAGACTACGTTTGATCTTTCAATACAACGGTAGTGCAAACGCATGTTGGCCTGTTCTATGCGCAAATGACACCCGCAAAGATTGGCCAATGATTGAATGAACCATAGGTAACGGCACTGCGTTTGTGGGATCATTGGAGCAGCAGCATGTTGGTATTTTACTGTGTGCACATCGCCATGATTCAGTGCTAATACAAATTATATAGCCACATTTTTTTCCTAGCCTGGGGTCACATTCAAACAATATTCTGTTGAAGGCAGTACAGTGACTCAAACATGACCAATCCATGATAACCAGGAGGTGTTCAAGGGATGCTCTTCTTGCGGGTCTCCTGGCTAGAATTTAACGCCCCGAAAAAGGAATGGGGATGTGAATTGATATGATATGTTCCGTTAAATTGCAACATAGTAAAGAAACGCATCAGTTTCTATCCAGTCGCTTTACTCAAATGTCGTATCCTTCCCCCCTCAGTGAGTCCTTTGCTTTGGAGACTTGATCTTCAAGTTGGTCTTGCAATTCCTGCAGTTTCCATGGTTTGTGCTCAAAAACATCAGAAGGAACAGGAAAAACCATCACTTGTTGTAGTAAAGCAGTGACTTGAGGGTCAAACACGACTAAAGCATAATCACAGCTAGTGAAACTGTGATGAATTTGTGAGTGTTGTTTGAGCAGTAAAATCATGTATCTGTATATCTCGGTAACAAATCTTGGGTATGATCTCAGAGATTGGTCAGGGAACATATATATATATATATACACGATCCCCCAAACAAGCGCGGATGGTTTCCTGCCTAGTTTCCCTCAAATCAACCGATCGAACCTCAGAGTGATGTATGAAAAGAATTCAGGATACCCACGAGAATCTGCGATCTTCCGCTATGAATACTATGAGCACATGTATAAGATGGAGGCAAACATATGGCTGTTCCAACAATACTTGCAGAATATCTCATAGCTATGGAACATGGCAAATTTATAGATGTTTTTTTACCTATAAGCAATGGTGATTTTGTAGAGCTTGGTTAAATTACCAGAGGGTATTCTCATCCACATTCTTGTTGGTTAAAATTATTGAACACCATTAAATCTCCATTTCTTGACAATGCTGTGGCACAAAACCTGACAGGACGTTTTGTTTCTGGGATTACTGGTGGCCAATCATGGCCAATCCATATTAAGATCTAATGGTGATATACTAGGGATCTATCTACCCATAAAATGTATCATATGATGGATCGGTCAGATATGATCATATAAGCAACTATATACAGTATAAAGATGTATAAAGTTGACTAACTCATCATAATGCACCAGCCTGAATTTCAATGGGATCTTCGGATTGTAACCCCAATCCAAAGCATCATTCCAGGCTTCGGTCGCGACGTGAGGTTGTTGCAATTTGTCCCAGATCATATCCATACCTATAGGGATCTATGAATGGGATGGATTCTGGTGTCATAGCTAAGCTTAGATGCTTCCAGTAGAAATTGCTATGGATCAGAATCTCTCGGCCCCGGGGACCACAGATTTCGATCACTTTTTTGCAGAAACTATATATCCAAGTTCAATGAAACCAACTTCCGCGGCAGAGTCCTTCGATTTGGAGACTTGCTCTTCAAGTTGATCTTGCAACTCCTGCAAAGCTTCTCTGGTTCTTGGTGCTCAATCCATATCCAGGAAGGACATCTAACAGTTTTGTGCCAAAGCAGCTAAGTGCTTCAGTCTATACTTTGAGAGGTCAAGAGCTTTGAGCCACTTGTGAACTCTGAATCCTAGTATAGCCGTGGGACTTTTCCAGCTTGATCCAGCTGGATGATTTACCACCCAGCATTCACCAGCAATCGCTGAAGATTTCACGTTCCGCACGTGACTTTTTGTTTTGACAATGGTTGACTTACCATGCAGTGATTTGCAAACAACCATCCGGGATGCAAAAACTCTAAACAAATCACGTTTTCATCAGGTTCTTCCTTGGGATGATCTTGATATTCAATCTGCCTCAGGCTATGAACAACACACACGAGTCATAGCATCCTTGGCAATTGTAAACGTGCGTGTGTAAACCCTATGAGTGCCACACTCGGGTAATGAAGCATAACAATGGAAAGTCACCAGTGTTGCTAGGAAAATCTGGGTAAATTAGTAAATAAGCTAAAATAAGGCCATTTGGGGATGATTCCCCTTACTAACCATGATTCCAGTGAGGTCGCGACGTGAGGTCGTTATCATTTACCCAGGTATACCTAGGTAAATCCTTTGAAGTCAATGGGCCATCTGCTCACCAGTCCTTGATCTTGGCCTCCTGCTCGCTCACCTGCTTTAGCTTCCCCTGCAACTCGCTGGCGTGGGACTCCAGCTTCACTTGCTGCTCCTGGGGTTGGTGGCCACCATTGGGCCAGCCATCAGCCGTTTTTAACAAAAGATGAGACGATGCGACAATTCAGACTATTCCTAGTTTCGAGATTTCAGGGGAAGTTCAATCAAGTAACATTGTCTGCCAACCCCTTTCCCCACTTATTTTTGAGTATAGGTGGAACCATGGAGTTCCAAGCAATATGATCTGCCAAGCCTATTCAGAAGCTCATCCTTTTACCATGCTGGCAGGATCTTGTTGGTATCCAGAGGTGCAATGCTGGCGGCTCTAAACAGCCACCCTCCATTGTCGCAGTGTCCAATCGGTTGAGAAAAGTTTGCTCAACTCATCAATCCATGTTGCTTAGATGTTTTTTTTACATTTGTTATCATTTGTTTATCTTGACATAAATGGGGTTCCTGCAAATGTTCCCATCATCCATGGGCATTTTCCAAGTTTAGCTATGAGTCCTGAACTGTAGCCTCTGCTTGCTTGCGCTTCTCCATCTCCTGGAAAAAAAACTGGGAATAACGCCAAGACTGGGCCGGGCCCACCTTGTTTTGAACACATTTAGCCATCTAAGTTCCAAAGTGGTATGCATGAACATGTTCTCCATACCCCTAACAAGGTGCAAGTAGGGAAACTGATGATGCACCAGTGGATTCTGAGGCAGCCTAGTTTTGGACACGTTGTTCAGCCATCTAAGTTCCAGTTGGCGCGAAACTTTGGCTTGATTCCGCAAAACAAAAAAAAAACTGCTTCTATAACCATAGTTGTATGGGTTGTATCCCAACTTGTGGTGCTTACTATATACCATGGTTATACCCAGTGATGTTCCCAACTGCACCCCCAAGAACATCCGAAACCGCACCCTTCGACGTCAGCTTTCCATGCCTCTTTGCACTTCTCCTGCTCCTCCAGTGTTGCCTCTCCATGGGGTATGTATATCACTAGTAGGCAAAGGTTTCCTAAAATGGGGGTACCCATATCAATAGGCATTATAGCCCCTCACTCACTTGACCCCCCTTTTGGATGGTTTCAAGCCGTAAAATGGCGCCTTGACCTTCACGATCCTCAGGAGTCGGATGACTTATCCCCAAAAAGGAATTTGTTCATAGAACCTGCCTGGAACCACCAACCAGTGATTGATGAGTGGGCAGCTCACCCTGCTGGTTTTAACCATCTTTTACCTCCATTTCCTTCTATGGATTCCAGCACCTTCTCTTGGGATGAGACGGTCTCCAGCTTGCTTTGCAATTCCTAGTTGGCAGCTGGGACGGTCATTGCTGGTGGACCTTGGTCAAACTATTGCAGGGGGCACCCAAAATGAATCTGGTGCAGTAGGCAGTTGGTTGGTTGTTGCAACACATGCGAATAGATGTCCCAATCTACTGCAATATTATACAAGACTATGAAATTAGATTCAGTACAGGGCGAACATCTGCAGTTTCAAGCTCCGAACCATGCTGTTAATGTTGAATCATGTCATTCTGAATCATTCATCTGCGCTATACAAAGGCCCAAGGGGAAAACAAAAACACACAGACTTAGTTTGAGGAAAACCTACAGGGAACCCCTAAATTTGATCGGGGAAACACAAAATAAAGACCAGTGGTTTCTGCAATTTTTGCACGAGCAAACGAAACGTACAATAATTTACCTCTACATTCAAGCGTGATTTGATGTGTACTATATATATATATATGCATATTTCCTAAACCTATTCACCATAGACAAGGCAATTAGCTATAATTTACTACTGTTTTAGTGATCATATGTGATCATGTTTTTTCATCAAATCGATCCACTTTTTGGCGGTTGCTTTGTAAATGGACCGTTGAAAATCCGTCCTTGATGGCAGTCTCAGCTTGCCGACGCTTTTGTTGCTCTTCCAGAAGCGCCTTTGACATCACGGCAAGGCAAATTCCATGGAAACATGGAGGATTTCATTGGATTTACAATCGTACCATATCGTAACATGAGGATTAATCTGGTAAAACCAGTAAAGATATATGTAAACATGCTAATCTAAGAACGTTCGACGGAAAATGGCAATGGAGAAATAGTTCATAGGAAAATCATCGAAACAAATTGGTAACTTGTCCATGACGATGTTAACATACTTGGGGTTTATGAGGTTTTTGTCTGCGCCCTCCTTGCGGACAATTCTTTTCGACGCCACATTCCCGGCTTAGTTGTTCCATGGGTTCCAAACTGTGGGGCGATTGACAGGGATTCTAGAACATTCCAATCGGTGGTTGGTCAAGGAACGTAAAGCCAAAACGTATGCTGATCATATATGATCATATTAGATACCCTGTGAATCCAAAGTATCACCTATTTGATGACATTTCTAGATGTCAGCTCTGGGGCATTCCGTACCTGAAATTTGGCTACCGACGCCCTATTTCAAG
>BGPT01000162.1:199199-235064 GCA_003297045.1 Symbiodinium sp. clade C Y103 | reverse complement strand
TTCCGACAATGTATTCAAATTTTGGGAACACTGGACATGTATCCAAATTTTGGATACATAACTATTTTTGATTTATTTCAAGACAAGGATTCTCAGGGTCTGGTAAACTAACATAACTATGGAAAATCACCGTTTTTTTGGGGACAATCCACTATTAAAAGAATTTAAGAGATAGCAATGATGTGTATTACAACGACTGTACCTTCACATCTGTCTATATCTACGTCGGCTCCCTGCCCAATCTGCCCAGGCTTCCACACCAGACGCTGTGCCGCCAAATGTTCGTGGCACTTCTGAACCAAGGCGTGCGCGCCTTGGGAGATGCGAAGCCTCCCCTTCCAAACATATCCCAATGTGACACCCAAACATATAGTTATTTAAAATGTATGTATATCAAAATACAATAATCTAAATGTCTATTAATATATAGTATATACATACTGACTGTATATGTATATATTATACATTATATATGTGTGGTGTTTTTTTGCAAAAAAAAAAGTACCTGTGATCAGAATCTCATCCAGTCGGGATGATCATGGATCATGGATCATCCCATATGGACCATCCCATTGGATGGGGAATAGAAGTGATGGTGGCACCATGGGCTGATATGGTTCGAATATGGGTTGTATCAATTTATACCACTTGAATGTTAATAGAAGTGATAGAATGTGTATATTCCCCTTGCGTTCCATTTAACAGCCCTGTTCTATCTGGGCATCACATATTCCAAAAAAAGCCGCAGTGGGTCCTGTATGCTGACCCATGCCATACCACAAAATCCATAAACGATAGAGAACTTACAAAACATGGGGCCGTGGGGAGATTACCCTGCGGTAATTTGGCAGCCTCCTATGGAAAACGGACCAGTTAGTTATAGATGATTTACCATGATTTGCCATGATTTACCTATTAGAAATTATGAATTTCCACAGCCATGTTAAATTACCAGAGGGGTCATCCCATTCCCTGCTCTGCCCTGCAGAATGGCGCCCTGACGGTTTGGCAGTTCGTCCTTGCAGCAGCCCATGACTGCAGCCAACTGTTGCAGCATCGCAGCCTCCCAAACGCTAGACAAATCACTCCCAACAACCATCTTAGGGTGTTTCAAATGTATTCAAATCCTTAAAATGAATCAAAACTCACAAATTTACCAACAACAAGCCCCAAATTCTTGGGTTTGAGAGTGTGTGTATTAAGTGTTTGCGAGTCGGAAGTGACCACGAGAACTCTGGAAAACCCAAAAATGAGAGGGTCAACGTAAATTCATTGTTGTGAGATGTCGCCTAACCTCCAATATGTAGCGGTCATTTGCACATGAAGTTTGTGCAATGCAGTCCAAACAAATCAAAAGACTTGTCTTTGCGGGTGGTTGTCAACCCCACACAAAAAAAAAAAAACAAAAATTGTGCTTCAAGGGGTCTTGAGCCACCGAAGTGTCTCTCATCCCAAACCAACATCAGGGGACGTTCACAAGATCTTTGCATATCTTTGCCTTAAGCTGGTGCCAAGATTTGTTTCAAACCAAAATCACAGGAATGCCATGGCCCCTCGAGGAAAATTGGGCTGCAGTGCATGTTTAATGGGATTGAGCATGGGTTAAACGCCAGTGAAGATAGTGCAATAGCGTGGCTTTAGACTTTCGACTTTATGCCACAAAAATGGGCTCAAACTGAGTTCAATGAATCAAAAATGCTGCTGAAATCGGGTGTTATAAGCCGCTTAAAATGCAGTTTCCGAGAATTGACGGTAAAGCTGAAACCGAAAACCCCCGGCTGGTAGCCGGTTTCCCGCGAAGATTTTCCAAACAAATAAATCCATTGACAGTTCTAAGCAACTGTAAGCCACTAGGAGACAACGAACCGTGCCTGCGCTTCACTGGTCTCTCTGCACCTCTGATATTTCATGACCAACTCACCTTGGCCGACATTTGCAGAACTGGATAAATAGAAAGAAAAAAATATGGCAACCCGAAAAGAGGACGAGAAAGGTTTTTTACCATTTTATGTAGGATTGTATGTATATATATATATAGGTTGGTATTTTGTGGGGGTTTACTTAATATGGTGATACGATGGTATTAAAGGCGATTATATACATATAGCATATATACCTTCGAGATTAATGGATATTGTTGGGATTGAGATGGCGATTGTGCCACCGTGGGTGAGAATTACCCCACAAGATATTCTTAGGCTCATCAATGCTTGCAACATCTTGCAACCAATCTCAATCCATCCGGAATGGAGATACATTGATGAGATGGTTCTGAATCTGTTTTGAGGATTGGAATCAATATCAATGAAGATTTTGGCGACACAATGAGGATACAACAGATATGGATTGAGGGATGACAGGGATGACACGGAAACATTTGGGCAATGACTTCTAGAAGCATATACGGGAAAACAAGGAACACAATAGGAAACGGAGGAAATATGACGCAATTATTTGCCGATGTTCTAATCTTTTCATGTACTACCATGTTTTTCCTAATTGTCTCAAAGTTTTCGCAATTTGTTTTTCCCTTTCCAGGAAAAATAACAAAAACTTGTTAAAAAAAAAACAAAAACAGTTTCCAAAAAGTGAGTTCAGAAATTTGGCTAAAATTGAAAAAAGCAAAAAGATCAAGAAAATAGGGAAAAAAGGAAAAACATAGGAACATCTTAGGACCAAAATATGAAACGACGGGAAAAACAAATGGACTGTTTTGCATTGTTTTACTATTTTCTCTTAGGACGCAATTCCATGTTCATTTGATATTGTTGAAACTCCCGGGATGTGCCTGAAACCCCAAGGTTACCACAGAGAATGGATATGAATCAAAGACATTAAATTAGTTTCTATGTTTGAGGAATCGGAATCAATATCAATGAAGATGTTGATATCAACATGTAACAAAACTGATGTAGCAAACATCAATGAGGATTTGTGGATGAAAAGAAAACATTCCGGTATGGGTCTAAACCTCTGTGACCACTTGTTGGGGCACTAACATCAGTGAAACCAAGCTATTTTGGAGGAAAACCAAGCTATCAGAGTGAACTGACCCAAATAATCCCAAATAACTTGCTGCTGCTTGTTCAAACTTGGATACTCCCAACATGGGATGCATACTTAAAATAAACAATTGCTGGTCACTGTGTCTCAATACCCAAAATACACAGATCTACTTCATTCACTTGAAAACGATTCTTGGCGCCTTTTTTCCTCGACAAGCTGACCCTGTACAGGACGCTGAATTCAATGAAACGCGGGAACATCGCATCATAGGATGGTAGAATACTTACTGTCGTGCGCCAACATCTCCAGTGAGACATTGGAGCGTGCACAGAACAAGATGAGAACCGCAGCACCACCTTTCTGACTTGAAGCAAGATGCATCAGAAAACATATCACATCTCAAGAAGTGACCTGGACAACTTCAGGACTTACAGGTTCCACATCATTTCTTGACACTTCTGGTCCAATTCAATACGAGTCTGCGAGTCTCGCGACGATACACAATGCGAAATATCGTGTATACTACTGTATACCAGATTATTAAATGATAATGCCAATGTGAAGCCACTCTTGCACTGGCTCAGGGAGTCAGGATTGATTTGACAAGACCACTGCAGTCTATTTTCGCTATTTTCACCTAGCATTCTGTGAACTGCATGGTTTATTTTGGGCACTTGAAACGTGAACGACTAATGATTTCTTGAGCATGCTTAAGCCATTTTATCCCGATCCGGCTTGTTTCTGGAAGAAGTTAAATTCTTGTCGCCATCAAACTTGTTTCGTTGACCAAGAAAAACATGTTGGCTTCCCTCAGTAGTGTTGGGCGAGTCATCACATCCTAATGAATTATCATTGAAAAATGATAGAAATATATAGAAATGGTTCTATTTCCAGCTTGAGGGATTGTAAAGGTGATGGTTACCCCCATAGTACTGTTCACTTTTGCTCACTCACCATCAAATGCATGATTCATGTCATAAAATGCCATAAGACTCCAGACTGACCCTATACAGGACGCTGAATTCAACGGAACGCGGGACGATGGCATCAAACAGGTAGAAACCCTGTCCACAGGCCAAGTAAGCCATTGGAGTTATTGGAGCTTCAACAGAACTGATGAGAACTGAAGCATTATGCAGCAGCACCTGTTTGTTTTAAACAGCTGAAGCAAAATGCGAACATATCACATCTCAAACAATGCCCTGGACAACTGTACAGGTTCCTACACGTGCAGCCACCTCATTTTGACACCGGTTCGCGAGACGATACGCGATGTGAGATATCGTCTACTAAGTGCGAATACCAAGCCACTGTAGCTCAGGGAATCAGGATTGCCTTCACAAAACCACTGCAGTCTGTTTTACCCTAGCAGCTCTAGCATGGTATGAATTTGTTCATTATTGCTTAAGCCATTTTATCCCGATCCGGCCCTGTGNGTGACTGAACTGGTGGCTCTGCTGAGCCAAGGTTTCTGGAAGAAGTTAATTTCTTACCGCCATCAAACTTGTATGCTTGACCAAGAAAAACATGTTGGCTTCCCTCAGTAGTGTTGGGCGAGTCATCACATCCTAATTGCATGAATTATCATTGAAAAATGATGGACATATATAGAAATGGTTCCATTCCCAGCTTGCGGGATTGTAAAGGTGATGGTTACCCCCATAGTACTGGTCACTTGTTCTCACTCACCATCAAATGCATGATTCATGTCATAAAATGCCATCAGAAGTGCCTTCAATATCGTTCAATGACCAAAATACACTCATCTAAACCTCATATACTTCTTCCACTGAACACTCGTCCGGGCCTTTTTTCTCAACACTCCTTGAGACTGACCCTGTACAGGACTCTGAATTCAACGGAACGCGGGACGATGGCATCAAACAGGTAGAAACCCTGTCNGAGTTATTGGAGCTTCAACAGAACCGATGAGAACTGAAGCATTATGCAGCAGCACCTGTTTGTTTTAAACAGCTGAAGCAAAATGCGAACATATCACATCTCAAACAGTGCCCTGGACAAATATAGGTTCCTACACGTGCAGCCACCTCATTTTGACACCGGTTCGCGAGACGATACGCGATATGAAATATCGTCTACTAAGTGCGAATACCAAGCCACTGTAGCTCAGGGAATCAGGATTGTTTTCACAAAACCACTGCAGTCTGTTTTACCCTAGCAGCTCTAGCATGGTATGAATTTGTTCATTATTGCTTAAGCCATTTTATCCCGATCCGGCCCTGTGNTTCACAAAACCACTGCAGTCTGTTTTACCCTAGCAGCTCTAGCATGGTATGAATTTGTTCATTATTGCTTAAGCCATTTTATCCCGATCCGGCCCTGTGACTGAACTGGTGGCTCTGCTGAGCCAAGGTTTCTGGAAGAAGTTAATTTCTTACCGCCATCAAACTTGTATGCTTGACCAAGAAAAACATGTTGGCNGTGACTGAACTGGTGGCTCTGCTGAGCCAAGGTTTCTGGAAGAAGTTAATTTCTTACCGCCATCAAACTTGTATGCTTGACCAAGAAAAACATGTTGGCGTCCCTCAGTAGTGTTGGGCGAGTCATCACATCCTAATTGCATGAATTATCATTGAAAAATGATAGAAATATAAATAGAAATGGTTCCATTCCCAGCTTGCGGGATTGTAAAGGTGATGGTTACCCCCCATAGTACTGGTCACTTGTTCTCACTCACCATCAAATGCATGATTCATGTCATAAAATGCCATCAGAAGTACGTTCACTATCGTTCAATGACCAAAATACACTCATCTAAACCTCATATACTTCTTCCACTGAACACTCGTGCGGGCCTTTTTTCTCAACACTCCTTGAGACTGACCCTGTACAGGACTCTGAATTCAACGGAACGCGGGACGATGGCATCAAACAGGTAGAAACCCTGTCNCGGGCCTTTTTTCTCAACACTCCTTGAGACTGACCCTGTACAGGACTCTGAATTCAACGGAACGCGGGACGATGGCATCAAACAGGTAGAAACCCTGTCCACAGGCCAAGTAAGCCATTGGAGTTATTGGAGCTTCAACAGAACCGATGAGAACTGAAGCATTATGCAGCAGCACCTGTTTGTTTTAAACAGCTGAAGCAAAATGCGAACATATCACATNGAGTTATTGGAGCTTCAACAGAACCGATGAGAACTGAAGCATTATGCAGCAGCACCTGTTTGTTTTAAACAGCTGAAGCAAAATGCGAACATATCACATGTCAAGCAGTGCCCTGGACAACTGTACAGGTTCCTACACGTGCAGCCACCTCATTTTGAGACCGGTTCACGAGACGATACGCAATGTGAAATATCGTCTATTATAGAAATGTCAATACTAAGCCACTGTAGCTCAAGGGATCAGGATTGCCTTCACAAAACCACTGCAGTCTGTACAAATTATTGCTTAAGCCATTTTATCCCGATCCGGCCCTGTGACTGAACTGTTGGCTCTGCTGAGCCAAGGTTTCTGGAAGAAGTTAATTTCTTACCGCCATCAAACTTGTATCCTTGACCAAGAAAAACATGTTGGCTTCCCTCAGTAGTGTTGGGCGAGTCATCACATCCTAATTGCATGACATATCGTTATCATTGAAAAATGATAGAAATATAAATAGAAATGGTTCCATTCCCAGCTTGCGGCAGTGTAAAGGTGATGGTTACCCCATAGTACTGGTCACTTGTTCTCACTCACCATCAGATGCATGATTCATGTCATAAAATGCCATCAGAAGTACGTTCAATATCGTTCAGTGACCAAAATACACTCATCTACGTCTTGTCTACTTCTTCCACTGAACACTGGTCTTTGGGCCTTTTCTTTCTCGACAAGCCTCGAGATTGACCCCGTTAAAGGAACTCTGGAACATGGCATCAGAGCATCTAAAAAATTGTCCTTTTGTGAGCCAAGATCTCCAGTATAGCCATTGGAGCGACAGCAGAATGAGATGGAAACTGCAGCACCACGTTTTCTGTTTCTGACAGTAGAGGCATTTTTTGCATCGAACAGATATCGCAAGAAGCGACTTGGACAACATGAGGTTCCTACAGGTTCCACCTCTTGACACTTGCGGCCCATGTCAAGGCCTCTCTGTGCGTCTTGAGATGATACAAAATCTTAAATGTTGTTTACTAAATGCCACCACCGAGCCACTGTAGCTCAGGGAATCGGGATTGCCTTCACAAACCACTGCAGTCTAGTTGTTCAATGTTATTTCTTTACTTGTGGGAATATATGATTCCTTATTTGGGGGACTTGAAACGTGATCGACCAATTCTTGCAGAAGCCATTTGATCCCGATCCGGCCCTGTGACTGAACTGTCGGATCTGCTGCCAAGGTGTCTGGAAGAAGCGGAAAAGGCAAAACTGAAGGCGCATCTGACTGAAAATAAGCAGAAGGCTGAAACAGGATGAGTTGAATTTAGATTGAATCTCATTGAGGTAAGATGGTGGTACACTTTGGTACAGGAATGTATGGTGTATAACCCTGAAAAGCATACATGCAACTCCACCATGGGCTTTCAAGGTGACTTTCTTCTGGGTTTAAACCTATGTATCTACTCCAGCTACAGTAACATCCTGCAGTTCGCTCGGACACCAAGACATATCTGAATTCTTGTGGAAACGCAGTTTCTCTTAAGGTTCCATGACCATTGGTCACACACACACACACAATTGTAGAATTCAACAAGTTCAACGCATACTATGTATTATATATATAATTATATATGTCATATTTATATATATATATATGACATATTTATATCTCATTTATACAAGTAATTTGTATTTGTTTGTCCATCTATTGATATGTATGTACATGTGAGATCATGTGAGTAAATGTGTATAGTGTATGTAGTTGCAGTCTGAAACTTACAATTAATGGCGTGCAAATGATAGAGAATTGAGCATATATTTTACTTTAGAATGGGGCAGTTAGAATGATCCCTGGTTAGATTGGCATACCAAACTTAATTAAATTGGAGTGACCGAGTTCCATAATTTATCACATGCATGTTACTTCACAATACTTCACGATTCTAAGTTAAGCGATAGGCTAAATTCTAATGCGATTTGGTGGAAAAGTGTTGTTGGCATCGTTCTTAGTTTTCCGGCCTTCCTGGGCTCCCAGCATAAACGTCATGTTGCAAGAAGAGGAAAGAAAGAGAGGACGAGGAACGAAAGAGGAAAGGAAGAGAGGAAAGGAAATAGAAGAAAAGGAAGAAGAGAGGAAGAGGAAAGGAAGAGGCAAATATGAAAAAAAGGACAGAAAAAAAGAAAGCAAAAGGAATGTAAAAGGAAAGTAGAAGGAAAGAAAAAGGAAAGTAAAAGGAAAGTAAAAGGAAAGAAAAAGGAAAGAAACAGGAAGAGGAAAAGGAAACGGAAGAGGAAAAGAAGAGGAAAGGAAGAGACGAAAAAGTTGTGGTCTGGTATAGGCTGTTTCATGAATTTTTGGCTTCGGCTTTGGCTTCGTTTCAGATTCGTTACAGATCACAGACGGAAACCGCTGCACTTCAAAAAGGGAGGGGACTGTTGTGAGCGGTAGACAATTGACATAAATGACATTTTTTTTGCAAGTCCTGGATATAATAAATCCAGATATGAACAGATTGCACTTTTGAGTACATATTGTCCACCCAACTATTACTGCACTCTTTCCAAACACAAATTGCAGTCTTTCAAAGGGAGTGCACGAAGTCAGGCCACACTTTCTTTCTGGAATATCACGTTCTTTGAACAATACTTGAAAAAAATATCTGATACTGAGGGATTGTATGTAGACAAATGCCGAACCCATGTCCTAATTGCACTTTGTTTGCTCTATGTGTGCCAAATCCTTCAGAAAACTAGATGAAATACAAAACTGCCCTCAACCCATGTCCAAATCTCTCAGCATCTGATTTTATCCCAATTTGGGGGCAAGAAGGCCGGAACTAAGTGCCGGAGTCATGCAGTAGGACGTTATGAACTGAATTAATCAGCATTAATCCAGATTAATCAGGATCAGACCAAAACCTCGAGAAAACAAAAAAAAACAAAGATTTGGCAACTAGTCCAGAGGTCAGAGTAGTTGTGGAAACTGTTTTTTTGTGTTTTTGTTTTTTGTGTTTCTTTTGGTTTGGATTTCTCCTGATTAATCAAGATTAATCAGGATTAATCTTAAGTGGAAGTGAGACAGACCAGAGTGTTGCAGTGCCAAACTAATATGTTTTTGCGAAGAGACGTGTGGTAGCCGACAGTCAGAACGGACTGTTTGATAGCCTACTGTACATACAGAAGGAAATGCTGTGTGTGTGTGGATTTCTTCATTGAATGTTTACCCCAAAACCTGAAAATTCACCGCTCACAACAGTCCTTTCGGTTCAAAAAAAGGAGAAAGAAAAAGAAAAAGAACCTGAAATTGAAAGGCAAGATGGAAGGATTAGGGTGAAAGAAAAACACAAGTAAAATAATGCAAGGAGAATGCGAGGAATAAGAGAATGCCAGCAGAATGCGAAGAGGATATGAAAGGAGAAAAGACAAAGCCACAGGACAAATCCTCGTTTTTCGTTTTCCGGCTTCGTTTCCCCACTTTGATCCAAAATCGTGACGTCGGCTTTTAGCCTGTGGCTCTTTACAATACATGTAAAGAGATATATAATATAGAGAGATTTTCTGTACATGTCCGTAAAAAAACAAGTTGTTCCTCTTACATAACAAAAAAAAACAGTTTTAGTTTTTCCCGTTCCACTTTGCTGTCCTCAAGCCTTTTCAATTTCGTCCAACTTGTTTCAACCGCAAAACAGAAGGACGGGTTTTCTATGTTGGATGGTTTCCACGTCATTTTGTAAACGTCTCTGGACAAACAATGCACTTCCGACATACGAGAGGGGCATTACATGATTAGCTGCAAACAATGGCCGTTTTTCCTGATAAATCTTTCAAAATACTACATCATGTTTCCCTCATTGTTCTGTACAGTTTTATTACAATATATAGATAGATATGATATATTCTTTTATTTTCGTCGTTCTTACTGAGACCCGTTGCCAAAACAAACACGCTGCTACAATTTCTGAGGGTCAAATCTGTTTTACATAGCAAAAAAGTGTGGCATTCTATGTTTGAAGCTTGAGGGTTTCCATGTACCTGCTACCCTGCTTGGACACTGTTTATCGTCCATTTTGCTAAAAGGATATCTTTCAGCAATTTGCTCATTTTTAACGTCCATGAACGGATGTTTACATCGAACGGATATTTACGTCCATGACGGTTATTTACGTCCCTGCATTTATCCCCAATTTTTTTGTATTTGTTTTGCGTACTTTTTACGATATAAATCGCACAAGTCGAACGTAATTGAACGTAATTTGAACGTAATCTGAACGGTTTACGGGTATTTACGCCCCTAGAACGGTTTTTTACGTCCACGCTTGGAACCCATGTTATATGCTTGAACGGGAATTTACGCCCAGGACAATAATTATAGCCCACAAGCTTAATTACTTATCTTTTAGGATTTGGACACTAATGAGTGTTCTACCAGAGTAGCAGGTATGTATATTCTACCGATCAGTACCCTAAGGGGCATTCGAAGTTTAGACAAAAAGAACCATTGTAATTCTAATTTGTTTCTCTGCACCACCGTGGCTTTATGATTGTTGTTGGCATTTTTTTCGCGACCGTGATAAAAAGTCATTCCAAGTTTCAGGCCGCAGCTATTGTATACCAATACACGCACACGTAGAATATGTTTATGTACTGTGATGATTTCGACATTCTCCCCTTCTTCCATCCACCAACCTCTGATCACGTCACGACAACGCTGCCACATCTGCCACAATGCCACCACTTGCCTCGTAGCCCCTCGGACTCAAAGCCATGGCATGAGAGCTGGATGCGCGTCTGAGATGTCTTCGGATCAGTTCCTCACCGGGCCTACGCAAAATCCGATTCCTGGAAATTCATGAAATTCTGAGAATCCACAACATCCTGAAACTTCTTCCTTTCTACTGAGCGGTTGTGGTCGATTTGTCCGGAAAAAAAAACACCCTCACGCCTACGGGCGATTACGGAAAAGTCATCCCCAAACAATCTCCCTGGAAGCATGAAATCTGTTTTTGAACACAATTTGCACAAACATTTGGATCTAATATTGGTTGAGCATGTAAGTTAAACGTACATTTTCTTCAGCGTGACTTTGTTTTTTGGCCGGAAAACATCATGGGTGCACCATCAAGAGATATGATTGTTTCCTTTGTAGCAAAATATTCCCATGGTTAATCAGTTAATCATGATTTCAATTGATTTCCCCTATAAAAACATATAAAAACCGTAGTCTTTCGATATCTTTCGGCTAAGAAACACCATGCGTCTCAGAGCCCTGTGCGAGGTGCGCGTGAAGTTGCGCGAGCTTTGCATGACTACCTGAACCCTGGCCGTCCCTGGGCCATATTTCTGTATTCCTTCCCGCTTTCTTTTCCTTTCGTTCCCTCCACTCCTTTCATTCCTGTCTGCATTTCTGCCTTCCTACCTTTCTGCGCTGCGTTCTTGGGCGAAATCTGACATATATAGAGCAAACCCCGCACACACAGAAAGAGACAGCAGGCGGAATGAAATGATATCTGCTCTAAGGAACCGGGATTTTTCGGGGCACAATAAGCCATGGGCATGCCAGAAAAGGACGGCTCTTTACGAGGAACACTTAACCCAGGCATCCGGTACCTGTCGAATTGTTGCTTAGTCAGGCTTGGTATGTCCCATCATTATACCATGCTTTTCTGATTGTATCCCCATGTATCCCCATTATGTTCCCATTGCATCTCCATATTTGTAGCTTACTTATGAATATGTGTATTTTAGATACATATATATATATATAATACATACATATACATATAATAATTATAATATATAATATATATAATCCATATATATATATGTAATATTATGCCCATCCAGTTCCAATGATTTTTCGCCGCTAGTCCTTGGCGTAGGAGTCTTTCTGCGCCTCTTTTTGGAGCTCATGATGCACTGAATACAGATCTGGGTTGCTGAGCCGAAACTCCACCCGCCGCTTGATGCGATTGCGGGGGTGGCCGCGGGGGGTCTTGGGAATCGGCGCCTGGACCTGATCTGCATGAATAAGATGTGAATATTCACAGCGATCCCCTTTCAGACAGCCAGATTCATGGTAAGAATGAAAGAGACACGGATCATCGCGATGATCCTGATTGGGAATGGTATCATTCTGATGATCCTGATTGGAAGTGGGATTTGTCGGAGGTGACTGTAGACCCACTGGACGAACTCCAACTGGGACAGGATCTGGGACAGGATCTGGGACAGGATTTCCAACAGCAGCTGGTCGGCTCTCAGCTGACGTAGATGCAGCTGGTCGGCTCTGAGCTGACGTAGATCCTGATGGTCGGCTCTCAGCTGACGTAGATGCTGATGATCGAGGCTCATGATGATCCGGAGACTTCCTTTCCTCATCCGAACCAGATTGCCCAGACTGCTCAGATTGCCCAGATTGTCCAGATTGCCCAGAGCGTATCGTTTCTTTGCCGCTATGACTGTCAGCCAAAGAATCCCCAAGACCCTCGTTCACACGTAGAACCCATCCTGACGGTCAGTGAAATGGAATATGATGGAATATGATGGAATAATATGGAATATGATGGAATATGATGGACAATGGAATATGTTAGTGCATTGTTCATGATTAAGTGGATTGAATGGAATTCCATGATGTGTTAGCGTCAATATGCGTCAATAATGTCAAATCATAGTGTCAGAACCAATGATGAACACCAGACTAATCAACGCCTGTTGACCGAAGAAATTACAGCAACATTGCCATTGCATACACCGCAGGTACTGTTGGGCAGGGTTATATCATATATCCAAATAACACGGGATTACAATATATTGTAATATTGTCCAACCCCCATTGTAAGACACAAAATAGATTGGGCACACTCAAAAATGCAAGGCTAAAACCATCGGTAGCAAGGCAGTGAAGCTCAATCGTGGAAGCCGAAATTGTGTGTCGTCACCTTCACATAGTCTCCCTCCAACAGGATTCTTACAGTTGGTTTCAGTCCACCCAAAAAAAATCCAAAAAGTACAACGAACATCACATCTTCCCAAGCATATCCAAGTATAGACCATTGCACTGCCTTGGCCGATTTTTTCTTTTTCGCGCTTTGAATCCATCAAGATTGCTTAAATAACTACCGTCTCTGGGGCATTCTCAATCCATCTCCCAAGGTCCCATTTACCATCGGTCCAAGGCCATGGACAATGTCACGTATCAGCTTGGTACTGATTGAATCGAGGCCCGATTTCTCCAGGTTTTGCGATGTCTTACGATGTTTTACACTCTAGGTGGTTGCTTGAGATGTAGTTACCCATCTTAGTTTTTCGAACTTTTCGAACGTCACCCCTTTCTCTGGTTAACTCGCCATTCTACTGACGCTACTAATTATGTAACACTTTTCTTCTTCTCTGTCCTGCAAAAATCTAACACTCCTGTGGATGAAACACCACGGTTTAGTTCTAGAAGCCATCTCCTGTGATGTGCTAAACCGGCAAGCAAAATTACTTTCCTCGAGTGATCCACACCCTGACATAGTTTCTGGCATACAATCTGGAAGTATATATTGTATATATATATATGTATATCATGATATATAAAGATTCTGACATTCTATCTGACATTCTTTCCTGCATATACTCTGACATTCTTTCTGGCATTCTATCTGGCATCTATTCTGATATTCTATCTGACATGGGCACTGCCGGGCCCAGGCCTAGAGACCCTCACCTGGCTGGGAAGAACAAAAACCATCTCCAATTCTCCAGTGACTTACCATTGGGATTCGCTTGGGTATTCAAAATCATTGCCAAAAAGAGATGTTATCTTTGGGCTTACCATCCTCCTTGAGCTGGCTTGGTTTATACACGAACAAAGCATCCTGTTTAGACTATTTCAAACTACCGTTCCGGGGGCTCTCTGCAAGCCACAACCAATCAGCATAATTATGGGCCTTGTTGAGAAATTGGGTGCACGGTATACCCCAAAATGGCCAAGTTTAAGAATATGTTTATTTGAATATGTTTACATATGTTTACATAATACGTAGCAAAACCTATGATACTCCTTTAGAAATGGGGGAGTATTCAGACAGACCCATCTGAGCAGTGTTCAAATCCTGTGTGGTCCCTTTCTTCTTTTTTGCTTGATATGGATTCCCGGACTGTGATAATCCCCAATATGGGGGTTTCCTAAAATAGGGGTACCCCCAAATCATCAATTTTAATAGGATTTTCCATTATAAACCATCCATTTTTTGGTACCCCCATTTCAGGAAACCCCCATATGATAATCCCCTATAATCATCAACCAACAGCAGGTTGAACACTGCTCATCTGGCTTCATCTTCCGGTCCTGTGAAAGTCGACGCCGAACCGGAGGATTCGCTGTCATGTGCTCTTGCACTCGTTGAGGGCGGCATCCCAACAAGCACCTAAGGTCACCAATGGGGGTGTTTTGTTGATGAGACTTGGGCTATTGTTCGCCAAAATGCTGATTTCAATTGATTTCACCAGCAAGAGGAGGTTCGATCAGCAGCAACAATGGGTGTTTCACCCAGAAGTAAAGGATTTCAAACAAGAGGAAGGATTTAACATGATATTTAACCATCAACAACTAACAAGCGCTGGAATTTAAACAGTACAAAGGGAGATTTCGAAGAGAAAAACAACATATGCCATGAAGCAAAATCGGGATTTCAACAACGAATCTTGAGAATTTCCAACAAAGCTGGGAACCAACCAAGAAGAAGGGTTGATTGAACCACCAAAACAGATATTTCACCCATTCGAATGTATGTCACAGCATGACATTACATGGCTTGATTTCACGAAGATCTGACGGTATGCTGGGAAGCTATGCATAGCTATGTTTTCTTACAATCCAAATGCTGTGTTTGTTCATGAACATTTCTTCTAACCAAGTGTGGGAGAAATGCGGTTAAAACCAGAAAATTGCGATTCAGCAACAGCAATTTGATGTTCAACAAAGGAGAAAAATGAGATTGCGTCCACGAGGTTGTCACTATCAACATGAAGTTGAACCAACAAAAACATTATATAATATTATATATATAATCCTTAATATACTTCCTCTAAAATCACCTTCAGAGGGGGTCAACTACAATTCATATTAAAAACCGAAAGGATACCTAAGCCCCACTGGGAAACATTGAGGACACGGGTGAAGCAACAAACATGTCACCTGGTTTGGAAATGGGGTAAACAAACCCCATTATATCCATATTCAACACATTTCAAGGGGTAGAATACTGAACTATGGGATTTGGGGGTACCATATTCTCGGTATGTACTTTAATAATGACCCTATGGTTTCTAGCCTTTCTAGCATTCTCTTTGGGCCCTATCAAGGATTGCAAGAATTCCTACTGAGCCAGCCAGCAATTCTGTGAAACTATTGTCTTGGCAACTTAAATCGAACGGTTGTTTGTGTAAGATCCTCATGTGCAAAGGTTCACCATGTGAACTGAACCACTCAGCTGACAATGATACCCACCCATCTTCGGCCCGCCAGGGCAAACTATTGGCAATGTGGCAAACGCCAAAACATTAATCATCCACTAGTTTGACCGTCGAAGTGTGTTCCAAATGAAGGGAGAACACAGGGGCCCCAAGACTTGGCGGCTTCGGGTCACTCACACATTTTTTTGAAGGCAAAAAAGTTGAACCAGAAGTGTTGCTGAACTCATGTGATGGACCGAAGCATCATGGTACATCATTGGGAAACATCCTTCAAACCCACCTTGTGCCTCCAGTGGCCTGTAGTCTTGAGGTATAGCACCCCAAAGTTGGTGATGGTTGAACCATGTTAAACCCCTAGCATTCCCCGGCCCAACTTCTGCTTGTCAATGATGAGGCCCCAAATCATCCCAGGGATTTTCCACAGTGATCGAAGCCGCTAATCAGCAATGATTGACGATTTCACGCCAAAACCGCAGTACTATGGTGAAACCAAGCATAAACTTGAGTGGATATGGTTCATAGTGACCCCGAAATACCAAATAGTCAAGGTTGATGATTGGGTAGAAACCACTCTGTGACTTTTTTTGCAGCCATGGCACACCAGCAAAGCAGGTGTGCTCAAGAACGACGCTGTTTTCAACAACACGACCCCAAACTTGAGCCAGGGGAAGCCACGATTTCTCTGAGGTTTATGAGCTCACACAAGACATCACCGGGTTTTCCAACATAAGGATTGTTGGATGATGATCAAGAGACAACCTTTGAACAAGTTTGTCTTCAGAGGAACATAGTGGGTATGAAGCGTTACATGTTCTTCCATTTGTGGCAATGATGAAAATTCACCAACGATGCACCAAGCACCAGACCACTACATCATGTTTTGGAAGGCTGACATATCCACCATCAAACCATTCATGCGTCCCATAATGGGAATCCTTTGCTGGGTATAAAAGTCCTGATGGATTGATGACCACCCCCCAGTATAAATAAACTCTTGACCAGACCATGGCACTTATGCTGCGTGAGACTGGTATATAGGTCCGTCTATATTATATATATAATTAATTATAATTACATATGATATTATATGGCTTAACACGATCTACCTAGTAGCCCCATCTCTGATTTTGTAAGAACTTGTAGGCATTAGATGAAAATGAGTTACCCCGCTCTCGGCATCTCTGGGCGTTGCTAGCCATTCTGGGTTGGTTACAGACTCAGTATGACCCACCTTTTGGAACTGGCATGGAACTTTGAAACTGGAGATGTCCTTATTGTAGATGATGTGAAAATATCGGGACTCCGGGATTTTAAGATAGATATGTGATGTGAAAAACGTCCCCCGTTGCCGAGGGTTTCGACTCCAGCCCACAAAATCCTCCAGCTATATTTCTCTAAGAGAGACGTCAACAAAATAATTAGTCATGTAGGTCAACAGGTAAATATGACTGTCCCATGGGCAAAGAGTTGCAACTGGACTACGACTCCATTCAAATCATGGAACTGGCATCAGTTACCCATCTGAACCCAAGTTAAGGGTAGCTGCCATTCAAAAGCTTAACTGCCTTCCGGTTATCTACCCTGGCAAGGGGAAATCATCGAAGGAACATGTATATGATTTACCATGCATACCATGATCTATCAGTGTCTTCGTCAAGAACAACTTGGGAATTTTCCCTCGGCCATGCTAGATTACTGGCAGGTAGTCTTTCTGGAGATTGCAAAGGATCACATAATCATAAAACATCATAAAACATCTTCTATCATAGAATACAACTCAATTTTGATTTGCCATGGAGTTTCGTTTTCTGATTTGCGTTGGGGCCAATTTCGTACTCTGTCTACTCTAGGATAGCTCAAATGAGTGCTGTTTTTTAAACTCGGAAACTTTACATTGACGTAACTTAACACAATGCTTCCGCAACAGCTTCCGCGTGGCTTCCACTGGGCTTCCGCAATGCAGAAACTCGCTTCCGCCAAACCGTTGTGACTCGACCGCTCTTTGTGCTAGCTTCCGCAAAGCTTCCACCATGCAGATTTGAGCTTCCGCAGGGAAAATGGGCTATTAAAAAAGAAAAAAACAACGATGCTCAAATGTCAAGTGACTTGGGGACAACACATGGCTAGTTCAATTCATCAGCCAGACTTGATTGATCCCGGGTCTTCCGCAAAAAAGAACTGTGACATGGATTCAAGAAGACTTGGCAGAACGGCAGAACTGTTTCTACAAGGCATAAAATGGATCGGGCTAGACCCAATCGACAATATATGGCCACCACTAGGGGAAGATGGCTGGCACAGCAGATTTGTGCAGTAAGTGCTGCCCAAGACAGAAGCGATTTCGATAAGGATTTCAAGCTGAGATCATTCTCCCAAATCGGCAAAAAAAAAGAACAAAAAACATGCATTGAACTTAAACATCATAAAACATCCTTTGATGTTCATGGAAATAAGAAACCCCCTGGCGCGCCACCTGTCACCTGGACGAAAATCACTCTTGCCAAGGCACCTGCAGCGTAGACCTGACAGACATATAGCTAGAACGTGGGAATTTAATCGGAATATAATGGAATATTCATGAGATATAGTGGAATCTTGATGGAATATAATTAATGTAATATTGATGGATCTACCCTCTGGTGTCATCAAACGTTGGCTGGAAAATCCACGAACTAAGTGGAAGTTCCAATGGGAAAATCATCACTTGGGGATTTTCAATTGCCACGTTTGATTACCGGAGGGTCCCAGGAAAATGACCTTATTTTTTGAGGCACGTCATAATGAAACCCCACAATACTCGAAGAAAAGGATGTGCCAAAGCTTGATGCCAGGCCGTGAGAACTCCAAAATCGATGACCTCCGATCTGTGGATCCAATCGTGCGTAGGCGGCAGGTGTCCAACAAATAATCACAAAAATAATAGGTTGTGGATTCCAAAGATTCCTTTCCACAACACTTTCAGAGAATCCACCACAAGCATCGCCAAAATGTCACGCCATATAATCCAACCTCGGGACTATGGATGCTGTCGTCGCAATCCTGCAGCTTGATTCGGATCACTTGAGGATCATTGATCATTCTGGTCTACAAAAAACAGATGAACATGTGTCTGGAAATGCGGCCAAAACATCATTTGTTCATGATTTTAATGAGAATAATGATGACCAAAATGATCAGTAACCATCAAATTTTCAGGAACTTTTCAGACAAACTCAAATCATAGATGATGGATAACCATTGATTTTGTGCGTGTGTGTTTCCCCACATCATTGTATATTATATATAGTATTGGGTTCTTGCTTTTTGCTCCTTATCCCGCCGTCGTGCTCTTCCTGCTCCTCCTGCCTCCCCTCGTCCCGACCTCCTTCCATCCATCCTTCTATCAATCAAACTGATCTCTAACAAACCATCCCCGGTTCAATTAAGCCAGACCCTCCGCATACCACTTGCCAGCTTGAAAGCGCTGCACCCACCACCCCTCCAAAAAAGACATCCAGAAAATCAAAATCGTAGGGGTCCAAATTAAAATGAAATCTAGAGAATTAAGCCTTTTATCTGGTTCCTAAAAACCCATTATGTGCTCTGAGAAGGATTACACATTCTCTACTGAAAAAGCCATGGCATAGGGGACAGCTGCAATCCATTGTTTCCTTAATTAAATCCACCCACTACATGCTTAGAACATCTAAAAATCTAATCCACAACCATCCCATCAGTGCAGCCTCCAAAACCATGTATATGAACCATGTCAGGGGTTTCATTTTCCTTAATTACATTATAACCCCTAAAAACATCCTACACTGACATAGTTCAGATACATGGCTTGTGGTCCTCTCTCGGAAGATCCACATGGATTGCTGTTGGAAAAAGGGCCGAACACTCCAACGGCGACGGTGACATGGGAGTATCTGATTTCCGAGTGAAAACCCCAGGGGAGATATCGGACCTATCTCATGTATCTATCAAACTTATCTCTATCAAACTTCTCCTTGTCACACTTCTGTCTTTAAAGATGTTTCAAGCTTACTGCTATCACACGTATCTCTGTGCTGCGTGTAACCCTCCTTGCCGAATTTGTTCTTCCCTGCTTTAAAACATGCAATAGGGCTCACCACCAGTTTGTGGATTTGTCAGTAAGCATATTTGTTTACCCCGGGTTATGAACAGTGACAGAAATAGGTTAGTTATGTCCCCTGTGAAAGTATAGATTGACAAATGATGATAAATGGTATGATCAAATCCCACACTAAACCTTCATCTTCTGCAATCCGTCCTTCTTCTCTTTGTTCTCCTTTGTCCTAGCACGTGTCAGGCAACAAACAGCGGGACCAGTTGGTCATTGAGTCTGCAAGGAGAAAATTAGTTTGACAAAGAATTCAAGAAAAAGAACGGAACCCCCAAAGAAAGAATTTGTCAAAATCCAACTAAAAAAGTGATCAATTGAGCCTGTTCTATCTTTTTTTGGGGTTGCCGTACAGTACAAGTGGTTGAAACATGTTTGTCCTGGATCAATCCAAATAGGGTGGGCCTCCAGTCTGCTTCAGACTTCAACTATAACTTAACTACTTGATACTACTTATTAGATCCTGGTCAGCATGCCCAACACATGACCACGCCACAATCATGAAGTCAGTGTGATAAAGTATCAATTCTCCGTCTTTTGCACGACAAAACATCATGAATCATGGCATATCATAGCAGTCTAGAATGGAAGGGACACTTTTCTTGTAAAATCATGTAAAATCGAGCAAGTTTGCTATGAAGCTGCACCCTCCTAGACGTCCCAGAAAACTTCGGCCTTCCCATCAGGCCGTCGACTTTTCCGTTTTTTCCTGGAGATGATCTGCGGGTTATCCCCCAAGCCGGCCAGGGCTTCCTGTCTCTGGGAATAGGATACTGATGGCTACTGCAACTGATCATCATATTCCCTTTTTCGGGCCACTTTGGATCATATTGAGCAATTTTCCGCTTTTTTGACCCAAACCAAACTGTTCTGGGCAAAAGCCAGCTGACAAAACATGGCAAACAACGCCAGAGAAGTGTGGACGGTTCAGGCAAAGCGTAGAAACTCCGGATGTCCTATCTGAAGACCTTGGAAAGGAAGATACTAGCATCCCCAGAACATGGCCTTGGGAAAAAACATGGGGTATAAGGTATACCATGTATGCCATGTATGCCAAAGAATGAAAATCCAGTGTTTAATCAACATATTCACAACGTCGCAATTCGCATTTTTGAGGGAGTGCCCCATGTTCAGTCACACAGTCGTCGTTCATTTTCGCACATCTTTTGGTAGGCGAAGGTTTCGCAACTGGAACTTACTGGAAGTGCCGAAACTGTACGTACTGGAACTGCATGAAGTACAACGAACTGTACAACTGAACCTATAGTAAAAGATGCATTCCCCTCTGGCAACTCCGCAGTGGAAAATCCCCTTGTCGATGAGTTCCGCTTGCGGGAGACAGAGATGATTTTCCCATCAAAATCAGAATGCTTTGGAGATGATGTTTCCCATGAGTTTCCCATGAAACTAGGGATTCCTCAGCCACGTTCACCAGAGGGCGTGAACACGGGAACTTCTTTCTGCAAGGTCAACATCATCTCCCTGCCCAAGCTTCCAGCTGCCCCTTCCCTCTGATACATCCTGTTGTTTGAAGGTTTGTATCACCAGTGAACTCCTCAAGTTTGGTTTACGTCCCGATGGTGAAATCTCTGATGAAAGTGAGTAGAGGGAAGGCCCCATGTTGGACAGCTGCAAACCCTTGGAAGATCTTCAGGACACTTGCTACTTGACGAACAGATTTCCCCTTGCTTTCCACGACATTAAATACTGCTGACACTCCAAACTGTGCCGTCGTTAGTCGTTCTACTGAGATTCTACTGACTGCAGAAGTACCGACATGGCTCAGGGATGACGCGAAGGCTCATGTGTCCATCACAACAAGACCAGATGAGAACTGTCGGATTGCTTTTAGACAAACAATAGAATATAATAATGAATCATATACTATTTAGATATATTTAGATCTATTTAGTTCCACACAAAGTTCATTCGCTTCAGCACCGACCTTGTCACGCGACTGTTGTGCACTGCCGGGAATGAGGGGACTGGAAGAAGTGATTGTCAGAGTACCACAATGTATAGAATTGTGCAAGGTGGTTGCGACAAGAGTACAAAGGTGGTTGTGTAAAGTTTAAACATGCGCAATTTACACACTGGATCAAAACACGGTGGCTTTCTTCCGATTTTCCACTACGCCAATAGTTTGACTCAAGATTCAATGGAAGAATCCGAGAGCTTAAATGGTTTCCCTTGGGCGGGTCAGGATGAGGTGCAGCTATGCACCAACAATAAACGTTCTCCTATAGCCAGTCACTTGCTACTACAAATGAAAGCTTAGCCCTCCATTGGTGGGGAAAGGACCTCTGTGACTCAAATGTTTGCCGCATGACATGTTATAGGATGCCAGCCTGGATTCGGTTTCAGTGCTAAGGCTGATTCATCTATATTGAAATTTGTCACTTCTCTAAAGATCCTGTTCGTCAGTGATTGCTGTTGGACGCTTCTCTAATACTCATTTGCCAGTGCTATCCAGCATAGCCGGCAAACGCTGATCCATGATTCTGCAAAATCAAGTATATTTAGAAATGCATATTCGAAATGTAATTGGCAGTGGCTCGTATGCACTTCTTCCAAGTGGAATCAGGCCTCTCTGCACATTGAGAGAGCTGATCACTCCCGAGTCTTGCAGACACAGATTGATTAATTTTTAGATCGTTGCGAATTACTTGACCGGGTGGTGACGACTATCATCTCTTTGTTGGAGGGTGCCCAGTACCCAGTTTTGATCCACACCATCTGTCCGTCAACATCTCAGTACAAATACGCAAAAATCATCAAAAATCCAACATATGACCTCATATTATGTACATCATACACTTGAAAGATTGGGATGCATTTCTTTGTAAATCGCTATATAACCAAAAAACGTATATCTTATATGTAAGATTGCTACAGTATACGATACTATGTGTAAATGAATGTTTAACTTTGGTTCTACCTAACCCCCAGCCATTGACCATTCGTAGGCCATCGTTTTGGGGATGGGTCAAAATTGGCAAGAAGAATTGGATAATCTATAATCTACGACTCAGCATGACCAACAGCAGTAGTCTTCAAATTGGGATACCAATGACCCACAGGACTGGTCAACTTTTAGTATGAAACCGTGCATTTGGTGGGATCATGTTCATTATGAATTTCGACCCACACCCAATGTGGCAGGAACTACCAGCCTTTGCGGCTGACATCAGTTGCCTCACAACCAAAGGTGCTCGCCTGTGGAGGAAGTCGCTATCGCAGTCAAATGTCTTCCTGGGACGAGTCGTACCCTTTGGTGATCGAATAGAATCACACCAAAATGGGAATCTGGCCAACCAAAATATGCAAAGCTATCAAACGTTGATAAAAATGGGAACTTGCCCACCAAAATGTTCGAACATATACAGTAGTGGAGACAACAAAACCTCTTTGGATTGCAAATCGCGGTTTGGAAACAGAAACAGGAAACATGTACACCGGTGGGAGTTTCCAGCACGCCATATTTCTTTATAAGAGGGTCTCAATCTGTTGCATCATGGAAGCCGTTACACCCAACAGAACGTCGAAGCCATTTATCACATGGAAGTTGAAAGTTGAAACTACGAAACAATCTTTCCAAAGAAATGAAACATACGCAGGTATTTGAACATCTTTGAAACGCTTTATATAAGGGCTGTGGATGTCTCCCGATGTTTTGTCCCATGCCGTTTCTGATTTCTCAGCTCCGAGATGCGGATCAACTCTTTGGCATAAGAGTCCTGCATGGCCTCCTGCTGAAGAAACTCGTGCACTTCATAGAGATTTGCTGCGTTGAAATGTTGCGTCACCCGTTTTTTGATGCGATTGCGCGCATGGCCTCGGCGCGTCTTCGCTGCCGGGACCCTCACCTGGTCCGCATGGATGGAGTGAGAGAATCTGCAGTGCTGCCCGTTGGCACATCTGCTGAGGTAGGAATGGAAGAGGCAAGGAAACTCATTGTGATCTTGAACATCTTGATGATGATCATGATGAGCATCCTCCTCAGGGGCTGAATCTGGAAGGTCCTCCTGAATCACGGCCTTCCTCTCCTCATCTGATCCAGAATGTCCAGACTGCCCCGACGACTGCATGGTTTCTTTGTCGGCGACATCCCGTAGACTTTCATTCACACGTAGAACCCATCCTCCAGGACTGACAGCTTCCTATCTGATCAATCTGGCTGCATTATGATGTTTCATCAACCTGAATTTGGGATCTGGATTCTGTGGGCTTCCCGTTACTTGTCATATCTTGTCATCATAAAGGTTCTGGTGAGGTTGGGCAGAATCCTCCTCCACCCAGGCCCACTGACTGTCGTATCAAGCCACGCCATTCGTACTGAATGAATGAATCACTTGGGGGAGAATCATCTCAAAAATTGAGGTGGACGTACCCCCTGGTATACTAGAGATACTGAGAATCCGTGGTTTTGACATTTGATCCAATTTCAATTTTCAATGCCCAACCAGTACAGCACCATATTTGAAATCGGCAATGGGTCACCCCCAAAGGTCACCCCATCAATATCCATCAATCCTTAGGTTGTTGCAGAAAAGTTGTGAGGCTAGACCTAAAGCAAAGTAATCGGGATCACCATACAGGATGGAAAGTAAAATGCTTACTACCACCGAACAGTCTGTGCTACTTCCCATGTTTGCATGATTTACATATCTCTCACCCCTCGCCTGTCAGTGTAGAAGCTGATGAAGCTGATTCGCTTCCGTTCGGATCCGCCATTGAACGACTCCCTTCGGACATCAAGAATCACCTGATTTGGGAATGGTTCAACATTGATTAATTGCCACAGAAAACGGATGATTGACTACTAAACATGATCAAAGATGAATGATGAAAGATATGAAAGGATGTTTAAGGTGTAAATACTGTGAGTATCTGGGGAACATGGATCTGTGCGTCCATTGGTGCCCTTTGTGTGCACTATATACACACATTTATTTGAGCCACAGCTGTTTGAGACACTCTCCATCTGAAAACGCCCTCGCATCCTGAAACGAATGACTCTCAGCAAGTGACCAATTGTTAATAAAGAAGACTGTTTTCTGGAATGACTTGCTGAGGAGAAACTGACCATGGGTTGGACACTTTGGGTCTTATCATTTTTCGCAGATGAATGTGAACATTATGAGGCTTTGGACAGGGAGAGATGGAGAAAGGCCCAAGGAAACTCGTGTTTTTATCATTTGTCATCGAAGCTTCAGCAGTTTCGGACAATTTTGTCCTGATTCTACTGATCATGTAGCACTGGTAGGCATCCCAAAGGACTATCCAAATTACTATCAAGGCCATCGTAGTAGCAATCACTAGGCATGATCAACAAGGATCAACAAGCACTTCATGCTGCCACGGCACATTCTTCGTCGCTTCTGGTTTCTCAATAAAAATGTTCTGGAACTACCAGCCGCACCAGGAGCCAAAGCGCGACGGTTGTGCCGATGCTGGGAGTTCGGGTGACCGGCTGGGAAACTGTTGATAATAAGTGTTGCTGAAGATTGAGGTAGCCCAAACTGACTGGTTTCACCACTGGAACCAAGAAGCAGCCAGATCTAGCCGGTTCTGTACCGTATCTGGCTCAAACCCGTTGCAACTTACAGAAACTCGACCCCTGTTCATTATGCTGACGTGGTGATAATCGATATCCCCTTTCCAACGGAAATCGCACTTGCGGAAGATGTTTATCCGAGAGAAAATGGCTGGTCTGTTCGGTTGTATGTTTCATCGCAAGCCAAGTATTGTCTGGTCTTCATAGTAAGAAAGTCTCGTTCAAATGAGGGTCTCGCCCAACCAGTTCAGGACAGCTTTTCAAAATGTGGCAACAGCCTTTCCAGGACAAATGTATATCTTTCTTTCACCATGATATTTTTTTGATATCATGATTTGTTACGGAAGTGAGCCATGTTCAAAACCTCTCTCATTCTATGGTATTTATTGGTTGCATTTGGTGCAACTGGAACTGGAATCCCGGTTCATGGACTATGATAATCCACTGCTCATCCAGATTATTAGGCGTATTAACCATTATCAACCATTGCTAAGAATAAGAACCATTGTCAACCACTATCAACCACTATTAACCAATATTAACGACTAACAACTATTAGCCAAGAATTGACAATATTTAACCATGATAAAGCACATTCCTCATTCATGGTAGACCACCAAATCCCAATGAGAAAACTCATCTCCTTCAGCTCCTCCAGCTACTTTTGCTCCTTCTGCTCCATGTTCCTGGTCATGTTGGAGCCATTTTCAGCCACAAAATGCCATAAACTTCAAATGTTGCGTAATGAAATGTCGATTTTTTGTGGATAATCCAAGTATATCCAAGCATTGTGTAAATATCCAATGTCCAAATAAAGGTCGCACTTGGGATAATCCAATGTTTGGATATATATTTGGGATTTAAAATTGGAAGATTGGATCCAAACTGTTCGAAATCATCCAAATTGCACAAATGACCAACATTCACATATATGTATATATATATATATCCAAATTGGTACCATACTTCCCAAGTAAATCCAATCACCAAATAAAGGGCTGCAACTATCCAGATATCCAAGGTGGGTACAGAACACCCACAGAAAATGCCAAAATCTCCAGGCTTTTTAGGAGGTGCTCAGCCAGCGGTTGGGACCCAATATTCGGCCAATTGATGGTATATCGTAGTCACAACATGTCACAACCGCTATATCCTCAACAATAATCATAAGAAGAATAATAACAAGCAAAAAAACGAAAGAATGATAATTCAAGCAAAAACAAAAAAAGTAATTACATAGACATAGACAGAGAAAGAATAAATGTAATAAGTCAATAATGATTCTTAGTACTGATACACTATACATGAAAGAAAACTGTATAATATACTGTATGTATATACTACTCATTGCATATATACATATACGAGTTGCATATCATCAGCCTGAAACACTGAATCTTCAACCTGCCTGGCCTCCAATGATTCCTGGAGTCCCTGGAATCGGATCCTAGCAAGGCGATCCAACAATGGTCCCAGCTAAAGGTGATTTCATCGTCGTACATCCACCATGATTGATATTGGGGGTTGATACATCTGAACAGGGGATGGGATTCATTATGGATCATAGGAATGACTCATTGTTGAAGATTACGAGTACTAGTCCTGGATCTAAAGTGGACAAAATGAGGGAAAATTGACTACTGCAACAATGCAGAAATCACCACCACTAATTGGTTTATCCAAACAATGATTTATCCCCCGGTATGTTCCCTTGTTGATCCAATTAAAGTTAATATTGGATCCAGAACTAATATAAATCAGGGGCATCACTATCAAAACTGGTGGTCCAACATGGTTTTACCATCCTGAAATCGGGATACATAGGACATACATTATGAATTACTGACCCCAAATGGAGGAACCCCAATTCATGAACAGGCCCAAAACTAAACCAGGGTTTCCCGGGGAGTATTTGAGATCAAGGGAAAGGGACTACGATGGCTTCAACTTCCGTTTCAATTCGACTGAAAATATGAAAGTCATTGAATGTCATTGGATGGTCATCCCATTTTCATTTCTAGGGCCCATCAACCAGCTAACAGCTACCATTTTTTTGGAAGGCGGGATCTACCTGCAACCACTGAACAAAACACTGCAGGATGGTAGAGAACTTGCCAGGACAAACCACTTCACCATGTTGGGAAATAAATATTCCCCTTAGGATTGTTGGTGGTAATGACCAGAGTACATTTATAGTATTGCAAAATATGTTGGTACATATAGGTACATTTATGTGAATGATACATATGTATATATTATCATTATCGTATACAAGTATATATATGTGTGTGTCAACATATTTCAACGTTGAAGCCGCAACTGGGCCATCTCCCCCACCTGCTTGACAGGCTTTTGACCTCGACTCTTGGAAAAACAAAAACTGGTGCCATGCCCCAATTCAAAAATAATGAAGATGAGTTGGCACCTAATGGAACTCATCTTTGGAATAACTATATATATATAGTATCTAATTAATGGTAATAGTAAATATAATAGCAAAAAGTAATAGTTGGCCTTAGTAAGTACCATTTTTGGAAGTAACTATTCCGATCTGTCTAATTCATGTCACCAACAATACCCAGAATTGTGTGATACCCAGGTTTTTAAAAAAATTGGAGTCTCCCAAGGACAAAAAAACATCTTAACAAGCTCGCAGTTTACTGATCCTGGGTCGACATCAAGAGGGTACCATAAATTATATCATAGAGATCTTCAACAAACATGGAGGCAGAACATGATGAAACAAACCAAAACATAGATATATAGAGAGAAATAAATTATACGCACCGCCTTATATATCATATGATATCATATGGTTTCTGATGAAAATTATACAGGAACCGTGAAATGGTCACTCGTTGTTTTTCTTAAGTTACTATCGGGGAACTTCCACGAATACGAATCTATCTTTCGGGGAACCCTTGGAACTCGTTCACTAAAAAGGGACACATGAGGGATGGCAGTTGGTTTCACTTCCCAGTGACCATCATCCTGGCCGCAGCTGGAGGTGATTTCTAAACGGAAAGCCTGGTCTGGGAATATTCACGGACCCATAGGGGGGCAGGGTCAGATTTCGGTACCCATTCAAAAAATACTATATATTTCCCAGCGGGCCAGTCATTACTGGAGGGCACCACCTCATTTGTTGCTGGTCAAATCCGCGGTAAAATCTAGATATATCGATATATGTTGAGGGTTTAAATCCCACTGTTAAGTCATGTCAAGTCCTTTTTTCAGTCCGGCTATTCTGAATGGTGATCCCGCTATCATCCACTACTGTATCCCTGTTGTTTTTATCCCAACTATCCAGGTATCCCATAGCAACACGATCGATGCCAGGGCGACCACCTCTGAGACGAGGCCAGACATGTCTTTGGTCTTCAGCAGCCTGGCGAATATGCTGAAGGCTCGGAATTGGGGATCATTCAACATAACAAGTCGGTTGATCAGGATTCAATTTATAGAATATTTATGGTAGATACATTTACAGTTCATGGATGCGAATAGGCTGTGTTTTGTGAAAAAGAAATCCTCACAGAGGTCCAACATCAAGAAGATATAGAAGAAATCAGAAGAACAAAAGTGGACCCAACAGAAGACCAAACAGCAGAACAATTCAGCCGTTTGAAGCCAATTGTTTTTGTGTGTTCAACATTGTTTTCCTCAGTTTTTCAGCATGTTTTTTCCCAAAGCACAAAAGAAAAACACATCCAGACTCAAATGCGTACTGTTCATCATTTTTTTCCAATTTGGAGCTGGTTTCCCACCTGTTTCCGTCAAATTCAGCCGTCTGAAGCCAATGTATTTTCTTATGTTTTTTTGCTTTATACCTCAGTTTGTCAACATGGTTTGTTGTTTCCGAAACAGAAAAGAAAACGCATCCAGACTCAATCCCAGGTTCAAATCCAGACTCAACTTCAAATTCAAATCCAGACTCAAATCTAAACCCAAATTCATGAGTTCCAAACAGTTGTTTTTTTTGTGTTTTGTGTGTGCTAGTGATTTGTTTTTGCTTTTTGTTGTTTTGATTTGAGTTTTCTGTCGAGTCTCCTGCTGAGTGTATGGTTTCCATTTGCTTTGTTTTTTTTGAGTCGTCTGTTCAGTCTCTGTTTTCCAGTTGTTTTGTGTTTTTTCTTATTTGTTTTTATGGTTGCTTTTGCTTTTTTCTATGTTTAAATTGAATCAACAAAATGACTGGGTGGTGGTTGATCCACCTCCCTGAAAAATTGTAAGATATAGCCAATGTGCCAATCGGTATCATCATCAAACATATGGTTGAGAATACCAAATAGAATAAACATGTTCAAACCACCAACCAGACTAGAATCCATCAGCCCAAAAAAATGGAGACTCTCCAATCATCTTGTACATGTGTGTGGAAGGCATCTTGAAAGTTTGACCTAGACTTCAGTGCTTTCCCCCCATCAAAATCCAACTGTTGGTTGACCTTCCCAGCATGGAGTTAAGCGCCAACCTGCAAAGCTCCAGGAACATGTCAACAAGATCTGCCTTCGGTACAGACTCCTAACGCCCGTTTGAGACGCGGCGGGTTTCGTTCGTGAACATGCCAGAATTGTACAGATTCCTACGGATTATCTCAGTTGTCTGTCTTGAAATCATGGTGCAATACTGAATTGAAACACGTGTTTTTGTGGCCTGAGAGTGTAGATTCTCCCTCAAACAACCAAGGAAGTGGGCAAAAAAAAGAAACCTGGGGGAGGTGGCGCTCCTCGTGGAAAAAGGAAACACATCTCCAAACCATGATTTGTTTGAAGATGTTTCAAGTTTGATTAAATCTCTCTATATAGCCTATGAAATTGAAACTGTCTGAAATTCAAGCTTTCCCAAGATTAAGCATCACGATCTCCATTGGTGGCCCAGTTACCCCCCTTTTTTGAAGGTGAAATACCCATTCTCGTGGGTGAACATACAAACGCCCTGTCCTCCAGCGCTTCCTTGTCCAAGCCAAGCCGACGTAGCTCCTGCACTGGAACTCTGAAGGAACTAAGTAGAAGTGGAGTGGATGGCCATGATTATTCATAATATGTCTAGCATGTCATAATTCATTGGGGTGATGTTTTGACACCGTGTTTATACCGTGTACAATATATATATATATATTTATATTTATATTAATATTCATATAATTTAATGTGTATATATATATGTATACATAATACACCCAATAAACCCACTGCACCTCCAAGTGCTGGGTGCGCCTATTGATTTGGCCCATCACAAGCCACATTCATCTGGATATGTCTCAAAATTGGGTACCTCACGATGTTTCAGTGACACGGTGACATGGCCATAAAATTTCATGGAAATGGCATCTGAATCATCGTCCCCATTAATCAATATGGAACAACATTGCCATAAATGGATATATATGTTTAATGGGGATAGATGGGGATAGATGGGGATAGATGGGGATAGATGGGATACATCCCCTAGAAAATAAGACAACCCCAGATGGACCCAGTCATTCCCCTCAGTCCAAGCCGCCAAGCCCAAGCCCACCTTATCTCGCTTGATGAGACTTCGAGTGTCCACTGACTTCCAGGCTCTTCGCGCCTGGGATAGTAAAATCCTATCGGAGCACCAGTGGTGAATTGCGTTTCTATCTTTTTTGATTCGATTCTTTTTGGGGGTTGCTATTCAAAAACAAAAAAAAATTAAACATTAAAAACCTATAGACCCATACTAACTCTGCGATGAGTTCAAGGTTCGCGAATTTTCAGAGGTCTTTGATGATCGGTGCTCGGAAACTTTGGGACACAGCAAACTTGCGGTAGCTCCAGAATGTAGTACGCGGCTCTTTGAGGTGGGTGCTCCCACTGTTAACAATAGGAAGTGTGTCTGTTTGGTGATTCGAATTGTGTCACAACATTTCATAACACTGTCGTGACGTGATAACGATCTCAACATCACTGGTCCAGGACTTGCTTCTGAGGAGCCCTGATTTTTTGTTCGAAAAGGACGCAGTTGCTGAGTTGGACCCATCCCAAAAGCACTACCGTCACCTAGCCATGCCAAATCGGAATGGAAAAGGCAAATATCTCGACATCACAGAACTTCAAGCCAAAGATCCACCATATCCATTCATATCACTTCACCATGATTCAACTTAAACAGAAGAATGTCGGGGTCGAAAAAAGAACGTCCAGCAAGAAAGGTTTGGAAATCCCACGGGATGTCCGGGACGATTTTCGTGCACGGCCCACGGGCCTCTGTCAAGTCTTCACGCAACTTACAGGCCTCGGTATGCCAAGTCCACTGCCCTGGTGTAAGCTTTCAAAACGAGGTGAGGATAGTTAAGACATGTTCAGACTAGGGAAAGGCTCTGTGGATCTGGGTTTGTACAATCTGACATTCAACATGTCATCACATTCGGTTTTGGGTTCCACCAGAGTGGTACATCCTGAAAATTTGGGAAATGCACTCAACGACCAGGAATGGGGAGGTTTTTTACGAATTGATTGTGTGCATGTTATAATAGGAGGAAATTGCTCAAGGGTTTCCTGCTCCTCCGGTTTGGTAGATTGTTGTTGCCCGCCATTTTCAGACTGACCAGTAATCCTGAAATCTACTCTGGCAATCCAAATCTGGCGATAGGAAACCCCAATCTGCACATCTGGTTGGTGGTCACAACCCATCTAAAAGTCTTGGTCGATTGGCATCATCATCCCATTGCTAGGGTTCAAAATTGAGAAAATGTTTAAGAACAGATCTGAAACCGCCAACCAGTCCATTAATTTTTTAATTGAAACTCATCCTCTCGGCCATCCTCGTTGTCATGCCGGGACTCCCTGCCGTTCGATGGTCGGCCACCTGGTCTTGACACTTCTTCACCAGGGCTTTAGCACCTCAGAATCGACTGTCGATGGAGGAACAGCCCTGTTTTGGATGGTTAAGTCCCCAACTTTGGGTCAAAACCGCCCATTTAAGTGATCCCAAATGAGTCTCATGTAGGTTTCAGGCAGTAGTCCATCAATGCAATTGTGAGTAAGTACTAAGTGCGGTTGGACCGCATAGAAATAGGATCTTCCAACCCCAGAGAACGGAGCCGCTCATCACTCTTGTATACTTTTTGTCTAGACCAAGCTATCTTGAGCAAAATTGACAAGAACATCAAGGACTGAAGGACATTATGTTCACGTTCATTCTGTTGAATAACAAAAAGTAAAAGATACCTATGAAAGTTCTTTGTCCTTGTCTTTTGCCACACTAAACAGGGGGGTGCCCCCAACAATCTGTATCGAGAATCGATAGATTATAGATTGTTGACCTGCGACACCGGCCAGATGCTTGTCCGATCGGGGTCCCAAGTGTTCTGAAACACCAAACGAACCTTTGAAACAGGTTCATCCACAACAATTATATTGGGTTTTGATATGTTCTGATGAGATTTGAGGTTTCCTTCATCCAAAAGTATAGCATCTCTAAGCAACCGCACGCGCAGGCAGTTCATCTGCAGAACATCCCATGGCTGTTGCAAGCCCTTGCAGCACATCTGCCTCAGCAGGATGGTCAATTACATGGGATTAATGGTGAAAAGGGTCATCCATCCCATGATGGGAATCCTTGTAATGGAATACAATGGAAATATATAGATCATTATTGAATCGTAATATATTGTAGATCCTATTGATTGAGATGGCCCACCAAGGACTGGATATAGACTCCATATCAATCCATCTAACTGGACCATGAAAATGGAGAATCTCCAAGTCACTATGGTTCTTAAATACGAAAATAGCCCAATGACTTGGATGATTTGGGGGTACCCCATTTAAGGAAACTAATCCACCCCCACCCCCATTGCTTTTTTGACAACTTCGAGCCCAAGGTGCTTGAGCTTTCTGGCCTTGTTTCAGCTGTGTAAGCTCCAGTGGCTCCAGACATGCCTCTGATGGGCTAAGACATCCTGAGAATTTTTCACCAAAGTTACCCTCTGGTTATTTAACATAGCCATGGAAAATCCCCTATAAATGGAGGTTTTAATGGGGAAATCATCCAAAATTAGCCATTTTCCATGGCTATGTTACCGTGATTTCATAGAGTTTTCAAAAGGGAGATTCTTTTCCAAAATTGGTTGATGTCCCTGTGGAAAATAGTTGGCTAGGTAATGGTCGGTACCTACAACTGCCAGGATTTAGGGTTGTCCCGTGACTTAGGAATTGTCTGCTCGCCGGGGTTAAAAAAGAATGTATTATGATGTATTTACCACATATTTTGATTCGTGACATTCCGTGACCCTTTTTCCTGCAACAACCCTCGGGTCATTGACCTCTCGACGCCTGCATTGCCTTTTTCGATCCATGAGTTTCATTCCTCCTCAGAAAGGTCATCTACCGATCCTATTCCTTTCCCTTTTAGTCTACTTTCAATATTTTGTCTTGCAGGGGCCGGGAAATGTTGCACCCTCGCCAAAGAATTGACATAAGGGTCCTCTTCCTTCCTTTTTAAAGGTCTACTGATCAATGTCTTGGCTGGTTGGAATGCGCACCTGGCACAGACTGTTCAGTACCAGTGGCATAAACTGCTTGTCGAGATCCCAACACCGCAGATTGATACGTCTGGGGGAAACGGGACACTTTTGAAGACTGATTTACCCCAAAAAAAGTGACAAATTCTGGGTGGAATTTGGCCTCTGATGTTGACTCATAGCCAACTGTTAACTAAGTTCCTGTGGTTTCAACAGCTTAGTAGTGCTCGGTCTTCCCACACGAACGTACCTCGTCATACCTTACCTGGACACAGCAGCGGCCTGTGTTTCTTGGTGGCAACGTGAAGAGCTGCTTTTGAACCTGAACGCCCAGAAAGATGTGCCGACTATGGCAATAGGTACCTTGGGGATCATCTCTTTGGGACATCCATAGCTACAGTACCTATTTTGGCGGGAAAACCGGGGACCAAAATCTTGAAATGTTTGGGGTGTTGAACCCACACCCAAATGACAAAGGGGCAAACATGTAAATCTAGAACACAAGTCTTGCTATACGTCCCACGAGAACAAAAATTGTTTTTGGTCAGCAACAATGCAGAAAAAGATGCGGCTTGAGTTCAATTTAGGTGTGTCTACACACCGATCTGAGGAAAAGCAATGGATGAAATGGGAACTCGAGATGGTGGAAAGCTTGTCCCAAGCTTGGTGCACGTATTCTTCACGCATAATTTGTACTCTAGGCATATTCAACCGTGAACCATCCCAAACCGATTGAAATCCGCAGTTTCTGTTCATTCATGTTCATTCTATATTTAGACATTCAGATCATTCACATGTTTTTCCACAGAAGTTTTCACTTTTTCAAAACGGATCCAGGGAAGTCCCCCGGCGAACCTTGTACACATCTGCCTGACTTCGCCAAGCACCTGAGGATTGCACGAGAATTGACTTTCCAACTGTAGCGGTCCAAGGCCGTGCCTCTGCCGGGGACAAGGCTTTTCCATGAAGCTCCTGGCGAGTTTCGGTTTCTCGGTAAACATCGGCTTTTGGAACTACGAGGTATTGACCAAGGGTGATGTTTAACTGGCATTGGATCCAATGTCTGAGAGTAGAACCTGACAATGTGAAGTCCCATATTGGAGAGCAACAGTAACGTGTTGATTTTTAAGCCAGCGATATCTTTTGACTTGATAGTACACCTATCCAGTCTTGCGCGCGTAAAAGTCAGAAGTGTTTGATACGCCATGCAGCGTGCGTTTGGATGGCTACGGCCATGGCCTTCAATGCATCCAAAGATCCTTGTGCAAGCCTTAGGCAAGGAAAACTGTTCCAGCATCATTACATTGACATGTATTGAAATCGATTGACCTGAATGTCATTGAATGTCTATATAAAGGAAATTAAAGGAAAACACAATTCAACATGATTCAACAGCATGCACTCTGGCCATCTGAACTGGCAACGGAAAATCCGTGAAATCCCCATCTATAGCAGGTGTTCAAGTTGTTCGAACATTTTCCGATTGAGACAGCGGATTTTCCATTGTCAGGTCAGATTTACCAAAGGGAAATCCTCATTAGGAGCTGCGATGAGGGCCCGGCTGCATCATCTCCTGTGAGGCTTCAACCTCGGGTTGCCTGTCGTCGTCTTCCCGTGCACCATGGTCGTCTCAGGTATGCCATCTCAATGGATTCTATCTCAATGGATTGAACTACAGTAAGCGAGAAAATCCTGAAGATAGTAAAGCTAAATCCTGGGCCATGGCTTTCCTAGATCTTTCCCTGAAAACGAATTCTGGGATCCTCAGAATGAATTTAAAAAGAGTATGGTGAGGTCCAACGCTTGTTGCCTTGCTGAAGACAGATCCAGTTCCCTGCCTGCTTGCGAGGCGTTTCACCTGGCCGTATAGAGGATTTTTTGAGGGAAAAACCGTAGGTTTTCCTGGAAGTTGGCAAAAAATGCTGGATCATTGATCCAGAAGTTGCCATCCTTGGGATCCCAACCTTATTGCAGATGATAATAGCTGCGTGTCTTTACATTCACCTTAGATCTTCATCTCCCCAAATTACCAGTAGTACCGCACAAGGCGGTGGCGGAAGTTTCAGGAATAGCAAACTATAGGAAAGGTGAGTTGCTGTGAATGATGGATGGCAGAGCGAAC
>BGPT01000162.1:184468-198281 GCA_003297045.1 Symbiodinium sp. clade C Y103 | reverse complement strand
TTCGCGACTTTCCTACCTTTTCGCGCACCTGCATCTCTTCTCTTCTGACTTTCTCATCTCTGATCTTCTCACTTCTGACTTTTCTCACCTCTGCTTTTCAACTGTCCATANGACTTTCTCATCTCTGATCTTCTCACTTCTGACTTTTCTCACCTCTGCTTTTCAACTGTCCATATTGTCGGAAGGTTTAGCTTCTAAACTTCCTTCGACGAGTAGTGTTTTATAGCATAGGTGGCAGGACACATCTCCATCAGACCATTGAGGATTTCCGGAAGGCTGATCTTTCAATCTGTCATCTGGATATCGGTCAAAGTTGGGAGTCAACGCACAAACCAACAGCTAGTGAGATGTTTTCAGGGTTCAACTAATCATTTCTTGACGCATGGCACTTTGGTGGTCTCTCCTGTAATTGTGTCATTTTTTTACAGCTCCCCCATGAGTTTGAGGCTACCTCTTAATGCTCCCTCAGTATCCCAGTAAATATTTTACTGTGGGATACCAATACCAGTCATGGCTCCCAAAACCTTTGCCTACCTATAATAATCCAATAGCATCCAATAGCTGAGTTCGCCAATCCCAGCTCACCTCGACCCAACCACCGCACCTCCCCGAGCAAGCCAGCCACATCTTTGGTCTTCATCACCCTGGTCGTGGCAGCTGGACTTAGGGCTTCTGAAAGGGAAAGGCTTCAGGAAAAGTAAGGAAAAGTATTGAATAGCAGAATAGCAATCACCAAGCAACGGCCAGAGAACATACCTTTTTGGGTTCAGGATAGGCTGTGATGCTCGCCTGACAATATTTTTGCACACCAAAATCTGTCCCAAATGGGTTTGAAAAAATCAGAGAAATCTGCCCTGTGATTAGTATGTGAAGGGCCAAATATGGGAAGGGAAAACTTGCGGCAATCCAGATATCCCCTGAAGATTTGAAAGAAACCAACCCTTTTTCCTTCACGTGGCCGTATCACCCAGACCTACCAAACCGATTCGATTTTTAGCACCTGCACAGCTCCAGAAACATGTCCAGAAGGTCAGCCTTTGGGACCGACTCCTGCCACAACTTTCAGTGTCTTTTCATATAAGTTGATTTATGAATTTCAGATAAGTCGAGATATGTGTCGGTGTATGTATATATATATATATTATTTATATGTGTAGTGTGTATGTGTGTGTGTAATGATGTATCACATATGTCACATATGTCTATTTAATGATAGCGTAAAGTTGCTGTTCAAATCAGAGGGTGGACAGGTTTTGGGCCTATGCAACCCGATCTTTCAGAGGTCCTCCAGCGCATGAGCATCGAGCCCCAAGCGCCGAAGCTCCTGTGGGTCACAGCAAAGATCAGCAGCAAAAAACGCATCATCATAATAACAACAACAATAACTATTATTACAATGCATTACAATGACAATACTGATCCTGGTAAGCAGAATCATAATTATACTTGCGATAACTTGCGATAACAATATATGATGTTTCCTTATAATGTCAATTATTCATCATGAGCAGCCAGCATCAACAGCATCAGCAGCTTCAAGTATCACCCTGACCGGGTCATCTATGGTCGTCCTTGTCTCGCTTCATCAGACTCCGAGCGTCCATGCCTTTCCAAGTCTTTCGTGCCTCCAGCGGACCGGGGTTAAGGCTTCAGCCATAGAATGCCATAGATTCAAGGTATTCAAGGCATATTCAAGGCATGGCAAGCTCTTTAACCGCGCAATCCAGAGGAAACCCTGGAGTTGCAGGAAAAGAAGAGTCAAGCTGCAAAAACATGTCATTGTTCATCTGCTTGAACCATCTAGAACATTTATAGACTATAGACGGACTAATATAGATTAAATGATATTAAATGACCACAGATCCCCCCGATCTTGTTCCAGGTCAGGCCCAGCAGCTGCCTCCACTAAGTCGTCCCTCAACTTGGAGGCTTCCCGCTGCCAGGTCGTTTCGCTCGAGTGCCTGGCTTCCAAGATTTCCAGCGGAAAATCGTCATTCGCTCGATCCCATCCCCCACAGGGAACCCTGAGGTTGGTCCCCACCCAAGTATTCAGATGTATCGTGATTCCAACGCCTCATTCGAAGCTCTGCTTGGAAACGATCAGCCTTCTCCTTCGGATGTAGCGATTGGAAAGCTTCGTTGCATCAGCCGTTGCATCAAATCATCGAGGTCAGATGAGGTCACAGTGTGACAGTCAATACCCGAATCAAATGGTGAACATCTCCTCAGTATGACTAAAGCTTCGGTCAAAGCATCCTCCAAGCACTGATGATATGTACCCATTCCTTTCTCACAATGGCACTAAACCACGAGTACACGGTAAAAAGTTACGGGTCAAAAACCGGTCAAACTCCACGTCCGGTCCACATCTCTAAGAATGCGGAACGGAGTGGAGTGACGTTCACATTCCCAACTTTGATAGATTGTGGCCCAAAGCCAATAATACTGGTACTATCTGGTACCAAATGTACCAGTCACATTCGGCACCGATTGCAAGTAAGGGTGAGTCACCATCCCCAATCCATTTGCTGGACCTTGACATGTCGTGATAAATCCAACTTCCCCCTCTCCTGTGCTTCTTGCAGGGAGCTGGACATGCTTCGCACCTGCACAACGGGATACCAGTGATATCAGTGTCAAATCTATCCTGGTTTCACAACAAGTTGAACGTTCGGATAGCTATCCCTTCTGCCACATCTGCTGCTTGGAATTCTATAATCACTTGCGATCCAAATTCTCTACTGACGAATAGGATCACCTCTGTGGCATGTCGAAGCTGAACCTCCCGCAGTTGTTCCTGGCAGGGCTACAGCTGGAGTCTCTGCACAGTTGTTCAACGTGTTTCATGGTCTCAACCACTGCACGAAGAAGGCAGTAAAAGCCCCTCAAAACTTTAAAACGAACGGAGTACCAAGTGAAATGCCCATCCAAGTAGGATCGGTAAACTTACCCTCAGAATGGGTTTGGATATGGGTCCAACCGTTGGGTACCCGATGGTACTGCAAACATCTCCAAACAGTCACCAGTCCATACTGCCGTTCCCACATAGAATTCCCAGGGGCCTAACAAATTGAGACTCTTGTCCAGATGATGCTTAGATTTTATTGTTTGTTTGAATTATGTTTTTACCATTCTCCAATAGTTTTGCTGGTTAAGTTCCTCATGTTTGGTTGGCTAAAACCCTGTTTTCTCAGACCTCAAACCAGGCCCAAAACTCCTCCAAGTCGGCCCGAAGTTCTCTCTCCGCCTGCAAAGCCTCGCAGTGTGGAACCCTTTGGCGGGAAATTAGGAACTACCTTGTATGGTTGGTACCTGATGGAACTATTGGTTGATATTGGTTGGCCGAATTTGCTGACTGGCTATTGTTTTTTATTGGGTAAAGAGACTGGTTCCCACTCTGGGGGCACTGAAACCCTGCAAAAAAAAGGAGTTCATTGTTGAGTCTGCCACATTACCACGTTTTACAATATTGCGATTCAAAAAGGCTGCTGAGGATCAAGTTTCAAACCTCCGTCTTATCAATCTAAGTCGCGGTTGAACCACCATGTTGGGGTTGAAAAAAAGATCACCTGTTGGAAAAAAACGATCCACGAGAATGGCAACCTCCACCAATTAATCAAGTCATCCAATCTTGGGTCAACGGTCAGTTCCGTTGTATCCAACAATGAAGGATGACCCGTGTATTGCCAAGTCGTCTAGTTGGGACACACAACACCCCATTTGAAGATATGACTAAGAAAGGGAGAAATGGCAAAATGAAGTGGGTCATGTTTGCCACAAAATGTGCACCCATGGACCTACCAAAATGATGAGTCTCAGGAGGAACCCATCGCGCCTTTTTGGCCTCCTCGACCCTAGAAGCCTCCTGCGGGTCCCCAATTGAGCTGGAAGCCCAGAGAAAGCGAATCACTGGCTGAAACCTCCAAGAAGGGTTCTAAAATGCGAACTACCATAGGGTCAGTGGGTAGCAGTCAGCCTCGACTGGCATAGATATTTTAGGGACCATACTGGCGTCCAAAGCAACGCCGATGCTCACATACTAAGACCAACAAGGTACCTAGGCATGTTTTCTCCTGCTTCTAGTACGTTCGGGAGACTCACTCAACGCTATGAGCAGCTCAGCAGAATGCCCAAAATTGTTTTTGAAAAAGATCTCAAAAGAAGAACGATCTCGGAATCTTCTAGCAAGTCGTAATGTTTCACCATGAGAGCATGAGCCAAAACTACAAGATTGGTTTGAGGATGGTTGAAGATTGGTTTACCCTCTGGTAAACTAACATAACTATGGAAAATCATCATTTTTAATGGGAAAATCAACTATAAATGGCAATTTTCAATAGCCATGGTTTCTGTTTGGTTTCATCCCAGTCAGCTGGTGGGTTACTTCGACCCCCACCTCCGACACCTCCATCGCCAGCGTTTCCGCCGGCGCGGAGGGCGGCAAGACCGCACGCTGTCGCGACTGAACGGCCTGCGGAGATTGTCTGGACCTGCGGTTGTGGTGCCCATAGGAAGTTGTGGATACTTCAACTGACTCTGTCTCGAAAATGATCCAGATGGTTTCAAGTTTCATGCCATGATGATTTCCAGGACCAGCCATTCTACCTATTCGTGAATCCATTTCATTGTGATATATTGAGATGGTTCAAGGGAAGCATGTTCTTCCCCACAAAATCTGGGCAGGTTTCCTCAAAACCCTGCTTAAACCATCTTGAATCCAGATTTTGGCAAAATCATTTTGCTAGTTAAACCATAGTTAAAACATGTTAAAACACAACCTTTCCCCCAAAAGCATTCACTTAAGTCATCTTAAATACACCAAATGAGGGTTTCCATCAATAAATGAGGGCTACCCCCAAATCATCCATTTTTGTAGGATCTTCCATGACAAACCATCCATTTTTGAGGTATCCCGATTTATGGAAACCACGGCCTCCAGCTGGCCTCGGCTTGCCGCAACTTGGCTTCAGCTTCCTCCAGCCGAAAGGTCAAGGAGCTGACCTCGAAGCGGATGTCAAAGTCTGGTAGGGAACGAAAGAATATCAAAAAGCTGCTTACTCGTGCTTAGCAGGGAATGGGGGAATGACCTAGAATAACTATTAATAATCATCCCATTCCTCCATTCCCTACTAAGCACCAGTAAGGCTGACATATATTTGTCTATCTTTATTTCTGGTGTTTTGAAAAAATATAATATGAGAAATATGTCTACAAATTTTGAGGTGTCAGATGGTTTTTTTCACAACGAAAACCAAAGAGGACACTTTGTGAAGTGAATCCGCAACAACTACTATATGTATTATGACTGTCAAGTGGGATCATCATCCCAGAAGGACGGAATAAACTTCCCCACCTGCTTCCTCAAGGAAGTTGTCTCGGCCTCGGCACATGGTCATCGCATACTGATCCCCAAGCCGCACAGACCACAATGGTCTGACCCACAGGGGCTTCCTCAAGAAATTCCTATGGCTTTGACACATGCCATGTACAAGATTCACCCGATAGTGTTTTTTTTCCTGGGTAAGTATACATCTATCGTTCTGATTCAGTTATGGTTCTGATACAGTTTGCTACTTTCCTTGATTACAGCAATAATTTTGAGATCGAGAGGCTTTCGGTTCTCTATCTTCTCACAGACCCTTTCAAGCAGCACTCGGATTGAAGCCGCCCAGGTCTGGGTGAAACTGCTGCTACCAATCCCATTCAGAACAAGGGCACATTGGCCAAAAGCTAAAAGATGTTTTCCTTGCCCAGGTCAGACTCGGGCACAGCCAAAAAGGCGTCCTCAGCTCTTCAGTTCGCTTCCCCGAAGCCTAGCAACAATGGATGGCTGAGCGACCACGGCCTTGGTAGTTTCTCCATTAACATCCCCCCTTTTAGCGAAAGTCATTGGGAAAAAGTGGGAAAAAAATCAATTGGGATGACTTTCCTAAGGTTCGACCAGCCAGCAACTTGACCCGCCTTTGGAGGTAAGCTGTTTGATTTTGGCGGATCTTCTCCATCGTGCTGAGAACCTCAGAGTCGCGACAGAAAATTCAGTTTGCTTCAGCCTGACGTTGCAGATCCAAGTTATATATATATATAGATATGTTGTTCTTCAGAGATCTTTAGATTATGATAAGCGTATGTGACATGTATATAACATATGTGGCGGGAAATAATCCCAATATATCCTAATGATTCCTGCAGTATGCAAGTTGTCAATTCTAATCACTTCTATCATCTTCTTAACCATTATATAATTGGTAACCTGGTTGCCCGGTAGTTTGAGGTGCTTTGGAGACCCTACTTCCCAAGATTCCAGTCTCGACCCTATCAGATTCTAGCAGGAAACCTTCGGGATTGGGTTCTCAATCGCAGCGGCTCGCCTGCATGAGTTTATTCACATCCTCTTTGAGCACCGCCCAGCTTTTTACCTTGGTACCAAACGGGAGGATCTTTGGGGATGTGCAGCCAATTGGGAGGCTTGCTCTATTTCCCAACCATCAAATTCCAGGGATGAAAAGTTGACACCTGCACCAGTTCGGTATCTGATGCCTGTCTGGCGTCCTAAAAAAACAGTGAGAGGAAAATGAAACCGAGCGGGACCTCAAACCTACTTTCTCTTCTCAAACAAACCACAAGTATGGTGGAGTTTGACAGAACGAAAGTCCCCTCTAGGGGACATCCTGGGACCCCTGGCCGGAGCCGCTTGAGGCGTTCCAGGGCCCAACCTAGGCATGTGATTTCCCAAAAGAAAGGAGATTCTGATGGGGAAAATGATGACAAACCAAAAGATTTGGGGGTACAGTACCCCTTGTTTTGGACAAACCAATGATATCAGGGAGGAATGGAATCAAGATTCTCGCGGACCAACCAGTGTGGCAGTACATGGGAACCATAGCCTGTGATATGTGTTTTAGCAGCTACAGTGCATTGGTTCCACAGTTTGCTAGATGACTCAAACATCCTTGAGAATCCGCAGGAGGCATGACTCCCCCTGAGCAACCCCACACAGAGCCAACATCAGAAGCCGACACCTGCAGCCAGACCCTGGAAACAGCAACTTGCTACAGTATGATTGATTGCTCTTGAGACTCTTGAGAGATAGCCATTCAATGAAATCCAACACAGTATATCACAGTATGATACAGTATGTATATCAAATCTGTGCGTTGGTATATTATTGTTTTTTGCCTGAAAATAGGATACCCAAAAACCCATGGTTTTTCATTATTCTCCCCATTTTTTGTATATCATTCAATCATCATCCAGCATACAATGGGGTTATGCCCCAGCTCCCTCACCTCCAGGCTGTGTGGAGCCGGATTCAGCAATCCTGAATCGCGGTCGTCGCGGTGATGCGTCAAGGTTACACACTTCATGGCTTTTCCCAGCAAAATAGCTGGTATAAATTCATGTAAATTCAGGGTCATCCCCCCAAGTATGGTATTTCATAGGTAACTTGATCCATCCCCACATCATCTGCTTTGAATGCTCGATGGAACACTGATTGCATTAGTTCCTGACTTTGGACCAAAAAAAATCTGTCTGCGATGTACAAAGCGCATGTGCCAACACGTCACCAACATTAAAGAAATGGCACTCTGGTTGAATCCTACAAGTATATAGCATGTTCATAAATGAATGTGTCTGAAAATGGGGCATACCGTATACCGGTATACCCATAATATGGCCATTTGATAGGGAAAATGATGATAAACCACAGGATTTTGAGGTTTTTCCCCCCCTATGTCCAGACAAAGCCAAATCATGTTCGGCAACGCACGGCCTGGCGCACTTGAGCCCAACCTTGGTTGACAGCTCAACAGATTCAGTGAAGAAAACTATTGAAATCCCAAAGGAAATTCACTTACCCAAGAGTTCCGATGTCATTTTGCCAGCAGTTCTACTATGTTCTTATGGTTGTTTGTCATTCTCTTCGTTTGTGTTTCGTGTTCCTGGTATTGAAATGGTCATTCAATGTTCTTCCTTGCTTTCTTCATAGTGTGCTGCTTCTTCTCACCTTCTTTGTCTCGGAAACATCATGTTCTTATGAAATTCAGTTGCTTGGAAGTCCATCCCCATCCCCATCCTCCCACATCCTCCAAAAGGGTCTGCTGGGATGATACCTCTGCTGCCGGGAAACGGACTTGGCGCGCCCCAGTCCTGAGGCCAATTTCTGGGCGCGGAACCCGGGCGGGAAAGCCGGGGGGAAACCGGAGTTGTTCACTGGTTGGATGACGTTCTCAAGAGTCGCAAGGGGATGCAGTAGCATGATCTATGTATATTTATATAATATATATATATATATTTACAGTATATATACACATTTATACCTATTAACCAGGTATGTCAGTTTAACGTTTAACATAGTTTAACCATGTTTAACCCCATTACAAATGGTTTCGAGCATGATTTCTGAACAGTGAACTGGTAGTCAAATTAGACCTATCATGCAACAGCTGCTGACTGTGCAGCAAAAACAATCCATTTGTACGGGGATCACTGTGTGCGTGTCGGAAAGTATGCGACGTTCCCCTCAGAACTTGTCCTTGTCTTGAAAAACACATATATATATATATATATATTATAAATGTCGCATCTCCATACTCCCAATTTCCGTGATCGTCTGGGGTCCCAGACACTGCGGAAATCTTCAGACACCTTGCCAATTGGCGCTAGTTGCTGCAATGTCACAGCCCCAACTTGATCACTGTGCTGGGCTTTTACGCGCCAATTGAGATCCAACAACAAAACGTACTAGGGTGATTCAAATATGTAAATGAAGAACCTACTTTGGAGATGTTCGGAGTGTACAGCAATAAACTTAGTAAATAAACATCCTGCACTTCACCCTGTCGGGGATGTTTCCGATTCAACCGTTTTTGTGGAACGAAAACTGCACACAAATTGTCTCTCCAGGATTTTGACCACAAAACAGGTCAATTAGGTCAATCCACATGAAATGATTGGTTCATATTGGTTCATGTTTGTTCAATCCCAATTATGCATGCCAATATGATCAATATGTCCATAAAACTGATTGGTTTTTAATCACAAAAATATAGAAAGCTGAATGATCTTGGGTCAAGACCCTGGTACCTCAATACCCTAAAATAGCTGGTTATAAAGTGGATGTTTATTCCCCAAAATATGGTAATAGTGGGTTGTTGACCCATCCCCAAATATCTCTAGCTTCGAACCGCGCCTCACTCAGTTCCTTGTCGTTCAGAGCGGCCTGGCTGGGCTGGAAGCTCCAGGAAATTGATCATTGGTTCGACAACCACGATTCACCACTGGCAGCGAGTTTCCCAGGTCGAGCCTCAACCTTGCCACTGCCACCAATGCCTGAAACGCTCACCCTCTGTTGGGATGGGTGAAAATCTAGCTGTGATGCCGACCATACCACAATTTTAGGAGTGTCCAGCATGGGACTTATCCTTGACCCGTCCGAACTTCACAAAAATTCTATGGACCTTCCATGACTCGCTGGCAAATTTGTCTACCTGTGGGTCTAAAGTTCTGGAAGGTAGACTTGAAACTATAGAGCTTGCCAGCACAAGAACTATCGTTTTTGCATGTCTTTGCCCTTGAAAACTGGCATGAAACTCAGAAATCTGACCATTTTGCGAATGGAAGGACCTCAAGTTTCTCCAGGTGCCCCAGCCTGCACCAGGTTTCTCCACATCCCTGCAGGTGCTCCAGTTTTTGGCTGATCATCATGGATAGCAAGCCATCAACTTACCCAACTAGAGTTTTACCATGGTTATATAAGATGTGGAATGTGGAAGCAAATTTGGGCCAAACCTATGTTTGAATGAAGTTGAACAAGTGTATGGAATCAAGGCGTTGGGAGCATCGCCCACGTAGCCACCACTCGTTTTTGCTTGGATGACCATCCAAAATTGGGCAGTTGTCAACAACCCCCCCTGTGGGGCACGCCCCTAAAATGTTCAGATCTGCCAAAGATGAGCACTTCTGTTGCATCCGCAGCTTGTTCATGTGCTGCTCTTCCATCCGTAGCAATAGGCCGGATCAAGAATTGGATTTCTAAATGGATAATTAAACTATGATAAACCCATATAGGTATGGGTCAGAATTGGGTACTCCCAAAACCACATAGGTTATACGAAACATGGACTAAAATCTATGGTCCCATGCCCATACCCATATAAACCAACCATATACTGTATCTGGCAAGAGGCTTCCAACCCGGGCCTGGTGCCGCCCTCAGCCTTCGCGTCTCTTGGTCCACCTCGGCAATCCAAGCTCTTCCCAGCGGCCGCAGCCAAGTAAGCAAAAGTGTATAATGTGCCAATCCAATATTATAGGATATTATGCAATGGACCATACCCAATTTATGTATTTTTATCCTTGTTGAGCAATTTATGTATATATATATATATTTATATACCTAAAGAGTCAACTCACTTCACTCCTTTTACATCCACTCCGCAGCAGCTTGTTAGAATAATAAAGAAATTCAAGAACATATAAACACCTGATAAATGGTAGGTGATACCAAACCTAGAATTTGCGTTTTGATTTCATCATTGGGTTGACCGCCTCCATCTGCATTTCAATTAGGCATCGGCCCATCATACTTTGCCATTAGACAAGCTCCAGTGCAAACGGGGAAGCTCCCGCCTGCGCCGTTGCCACCACTTTGGGCTGTCGGAGCCTCAAGAACGGGAGCTTCTCCTACTTGGCTTCGTATGAAAAATGTTGGGAAACCCCCAAAATCCAGGCTCTTATCATATTTAATCCATTTCCACCACAACATTGCAATTTGGGGTGTACCCCTCAACAAGCCCATGGATCCAGGTCACAACTTGCTCTGGGCTGCCGGCAGATCCAAGCTTTTCACACGAAGAGTGGCTGCCTGCGACTTTGCCTCGAATGGATTGATGGTTGGAATCCCACCCATCAAAAATAGTCAAATTGGGTCCCTGGGTGGATCCTATTGCTTTATAATACTAACATTACCAATACCTTCCAATCACTTGGATGATTTTGGGGTCCCCTATGTTAAGAACAACCAACTGCTGTAGGAGACAATTTTGGTCCCTGCCTTCGGCGGCTTCTTTGCCAGCATCCGAAGCGGATGACCTGCAGGCCGTGTCAAGAACAATGCAACTGACCGACATCCGAAAAAATGCCCAAACTATCTTGAATCCTTTACAAATTCAAATGTATGTAATTATAATTATACATACAAATATCTTCTTGAAACCTTCAAGGGTCTGATTTGTTTGATCCTTTGTAGCTTTGTCTCAAGATTCGGAAGCTCCCAAACGCGCTAGGATCCTCACGCGGACCACGGGCTGCCCTCACTGCCTTCCCTCTCCTCCTGCAGCCAGGTAATCCCATCCTGATATGAAATGATATTAAACAATTTTAAACAATAAGCCACAAGGGAAACGGAAATCAAGGTGATTCAATGCTAAATCGGCTAAATCATTGTTTTTTGATGGTGGCATTTGATATTAGGGGGCAGTGGTTACTCAATTCTTGTTGGGGAAACCACGGTTTTCCAAGATGTTGGTGGCATGGGGAATGCACCACATAGCCGTGGAACCACATAGCTATGGCTACAAATGGGATACCAATGGACACACAGAATGGATCAAAATGGCTACGTTCGTCAATGTCTCATCATCCATTTTCTTTGGGTTTATTTCTAGCCATTCCCATGTCAGCATTGTACCTGTTTTGACCATCATCTGTGTTCATCCACTCGGCAAAATCCAGGCGCCATTCCATTCGGAATTTATCGCCCAACACCCGCAGCATCAACGAGCTTCACTCGCTGTGCAGCTCTTGAAGATGGGGACCACGCTCACGCCATGCAGCGAAACTGTGTGGCCAAAAAGGCGAGAATTTCCTAATTACTGGTTGATGGTTGGACCACCCATGCCAAGAGCACGAGATGGTCGATGTCAAATGAGGTCCCAGATCATCTGATGGGAATAGCAAGAATTATTTGGAACATTTTGGAACCACCAACCGTGCTACTCGAACTCAATAATGTATTCAGGGTAAACATGACTCTCGTTGAAGACGATGAACTCCCGTGGGCTATTTCTTTCCGGGTACGCCAGGATGGAGTGTGCATCCTCGGGGACGCTGCTGTCCAATCCGTAGGATTCGGTGTAGTACATGTTGCCACAAAGCGCTCTGCACAACAAGACATATTTATGCCCGTTGGCACCTTGGTTAGACTATGTGAGACTGCAGAAAATCATGGAAAATCCCAAAGCTCAACTTAAACACAGAACCTTCATTTTGTTTCTTGATAGCGCTACCTGTCATGGCCTTCTTCAGCAACCAGCCTTTCAGAACTGGACTCCAGTGACACGTCATCCTTTCGCATATCTGCCCCTCCATGTTTCCAGTGCAAAACAAAATAAGATTAATATATATATATATATTATAATATACATATACACATGGGTATGGCTCAAAAAGAAGGTATGGATCGTTCCGCAGGGATCCATACATATAGGAATGTCGGAGTTCTGCAAATAATCCCAAATGAACTATCTATCCCTTGAAAAAGGTATGGATCAGGGGTATGGATCGGCATGTTGGTCCAGGGTATGGATCGGGTCTTTAAATTTTGAGCCGCAGCCATATAATGTAGGCCCTCCCATTTTGGGGGATTGAAGAAGCTTCCCCAAATCAAGTCCAGCCACCCCTTTTGCAATAGGCCAAACTCTTTGCGAGATCTTCTGCCAGGTACACCCCATCGCCAAAGCGTCGGCCATGTTTGGCTTGACCTACCCGGAAGCCCTTCGAAGCAATGCCCTTTGCCTCATTGCGTTCAACCCCTGAACAGATCAGACAATTCAGGACCCAAATTTTGGGGTTGTCCAGAAGGGGTATACCCTAAATTCGTGATTTTAATGAGAACCTCACGACAAACCACTAATTTTTGGGGGCAGTTACGCTATTTTTGATGAAACCTACCTACATGATGATGTATGAGGGTTGGTTTCAGAATATCATTGGACTACTACCCAAAAAAACAATAAGGATGTTTCTTTACAATCAACGGTCCAAAACAATCCAAGGGTCCAATGTTCTGTCTGTGGCACTGTTCTGCTGCCTAACAAAGACTGAAGCCTGATGGTTTACAAATTTTACAATTTCTTTTCCATATCTATACATGTATATATATGAATCATAGTCTATCTGGGCATTTTCCGTAGTTGTTTGCCTGGACCTTGGGGCAGTACCAACTGTTAGCCTCTGAAGCAGAAGGTGATTTCGGTGATTTCGGTGATTTCTTGGAGCGCACAGACTGAAATGTTGCAGGAGACTGTCAAGCTTGCAGCATATGGCTTCCTAAGTGCTGCTGGTCACAGCCATGCCCTCATCAATCAGTCGATCATTAGATGTTCAAATAGTCCATTTGAGGATCGTGATCGTACACCATCCTGGCAATTTCTTGTTTTCATTCCAGCCTGTTCTGGTTGAATTCTATTGGTTGAGGCTGTTGGTTCCTTAATGTCCTTAATGTCCAGTAGTTGTGGTCAACTTCCCACATTGGTTCCCGTGGCTTGGACCGCCGCCAAGTGGCACCCCACTCAGAGGTTCCATGCCACAATAGCAACTCGTTGAGACCAGGTGACATGGTTTCCTTCAGCTGATTCTGAGTCAATGGAGAATCTAATCACAAGAATTGACCAGTTGAATGCGGAATATATATATATATATATGGTACCCCCCCAAAAAAAAAACCTACCTTTTTGTGATTTTTACTGGTATTTACAGTGTTTTTTGCATATTTTGAGGGTATATTTTTTAGGTGTTTTTTTAGAACAAATTT
>BGPT01000162.1:162818-178003 GCA_003297045.1 Symbiodinium sp. clade C Y103 | reverse complement strand
TGTTGTTGTTGTTGTTGTTGTTGTTGTTGTTGTTGTTGTTGTTGTTGTTGTTGTTGTTGTTGTTGTTGTTGTTGTTGTTGTTGTTGTTGTTGTTGTGTATGTTATTACAGCACCTTCTGATTGCAAGTAACCATGCAATGTCCAATGCGGCCTAAGGCAAATACAAGGAGAATTGCACGCACATGACGTATGACGTGCGTGGGTTTTGGAAAGACCCGGAGAAGGATAGTGGCTTCTCAGCTGCAATGACAGTCAGAGTCATAGGTTCAGATTCATAGGTGAGTATAGATAGTTATCTGGTCCAGGAAGTTTCGCAATTAACCATCCACATTGAATCAAGGTCGTCAGTCTTCCATGTCCCACTCAATATGTCTTTCCACAAAATGTTTCGATCGCTTGTCAAAGTCAGTCGCCAGTCAAATGTCTGAGGAAACCCAATGGAAGATATCGACGTGTTCAAGAGCATCGCATGGAAAGAGATGGGGCAGAACGCTATTCTCGAGGTGGTGGAACTTGTGAAGAACCACTTCCGCATCCATCAAGGCCGGTCTCGGCTCATCTTACAAGTAGTGTGTGACTTGGCGAAGGGGTTTGATGGAATGCATCACTTATTGCGTTTCCTTGTTCCACTTTCAACATGCTACTCAGTGAGCCAAGGCACACAAGGATGGCATCGGTCAGCCACTGTCGTGATGATGTGTGCCATCATGTTTCAGTGCCAGTTCTTCCTTCCTTCGCACAATGGGTTACTTGGCAGTTCCTCCAATGATGACCCCAGAGAATCAGAAACAGTTAAAAACCAATGAGCCAATTCCAAAAAGCTTGCAACAGGTTGACTTTAGCCAAGCAGCATCATGACAACAATCAGTCACACATGCGGCAGTTATCCAAGGCTGAATTCTGGTACGCGCTACTACACTGAGCTGCCTCACCAGGATGACTCTGACCTGATGGATTGGGTTGAATCGTGCAGAAAGGAGCATGGCATTCCTAGCGTGCCGGCAGTGAAACATGAGGTGATCGATGACGAGGAGCTCGATGACGAGGAGCACAATAGTGATATCGAGGAGATCGAAGAGGAGGAGACTGTTGATGACAGGAAGTCGAAGAGGCCATGGGTGGAGAAGAGGGTGCCGGCTGCCAAGAGGCTGGTGGCCAAGGCTAGGCCAGCCGAGGGCACAAAGGCAAAAAGGGGCAGGTTTGAGCCACTTGCTCCACCTGCTCCACCATTGCCACCACCAGCACCAAAGAGTCCACCTCCGGCGCCACTGGCATCAGCTCCATCATCGGGCGCAGAGAATGCGAAGGCAGGTTCAGTGAGTTCAGTGGCCAACTAATATGTGAAAAGGAGGGTGAAAAGAATATGAAAAAGGGTTCCACTTTTTTGCATGTTTTGCCATTGGTAGGATTGACATTGAAGGCTTTTGTGTCTGGGATCGCTTCTATGACCAACACCCTGAGTGTCATCATCCCCTGTTAGGCTGTGCTTCGCAATGTGGCTCCTGATATCTATGACACCTTGGTCTTGGTGAAGCCTGCGTTGGAGCCCATGTGCTGGTCCAGCATGCTCAGCCTCTTCCAGTACAGTGAAACAGGGCAGAAGTATGCCAGGGACTTTTCCATTCAAGCTGCAGGCCATGTGCAAATGGGGAACTCGAAATGGAGAAACCCGACAAATGTTTGCCTGAAGCATGTGAGGGAAAAGTTTGATGCCATGAGGAAAGGAGATTCAAATGCTTCAGCTTCCCATTCGTGGAGCCAGTGGCATTCATGGCGATAGGCGATAGGGATTACCTTCTCGTGCTTCCGTTGGCAGGAAAAAAAAACAGGCGTTAGTCATTTCGATAGCGTCCATTTTGGAAGTGCTTGTTGTGAACAAAAGGACACCAATGCAGGTGAAAGCACTACACACTTTCTTGATGTCAAGTTTCCTTACTTGTGATTGTGGCAGGTCGTGTCAATGCTGACTTTGGCAGGTGCTGGATACTCAGAGTTTCCCACAATTTGGCCAGCTTTGGTGTCAATTGGATGAATGCGCTGAATCTTTAATCTTGTCTTGCCCAACACTGCACTAAGTGTCTCAGCAGTTGAATCCGCTGTCAGGTACTCACTCTCGATTGCTCGCACGTTGACCTCTCAGAGCCTGGTCCTTGGCCTGTCGATCTCATCGAATATGACAGATGCAAAAGCGTAATCAATCACTACTTACTGGCTCAGGGCATTAGATCTGCAGACTTGTTCATTGATCTTTTCAGCTTTCAGCTTTTTGACAGTCCCATCATGACATTGACCATGACCTTATCTTTGACCTCTGTCCAGAATGAATTTGCTGTGCATTGTGCCAGTTCATCATTTTGCCCAGGATTCCCAGTGTGCCTGTTCAGCCAGGTCTTTGGCTCTAATAACCGTTTGACGCTCCCATAGACATCAGGTCAAGTGCAGCTTTCTACTTGACATTTGTCAGGCTGGCATAACATTCAAGAAAAAAACTTTAGAATGAATGTGACATTGCTCGAAAACAGTCAGGTTTTGTTCTTGAATCTCTGTGTCTTGCCATGGGGCTGGCTCATGGCATTCACCATGGCTTGGACCAGGAAGAACCTAAGGCCATGATGCCACCAACGCTGCAGCAGTTCTCCAATGATGATGCTGATGCTGTCATTGTCATAGAAGATACTTCCCTGAGCCCTGACCATGAGTGCGTTGTCACCAATACGTCTGACATTTGCAATCGAAGGATGAAACGACGCAGGGTGCTTGACAATCTGGTTCAGAAGTTCCATGCCCAGGGGACACAAGTCCCAGATGTTGTCAAAGAGTTGGTGGTGCAAGTTTTTTCTGATGCTTTGTGCGACAAAATGCCAAAGCGACAGTTTGAATCACAGATGTATTTAGCTAGAAGCTGCTTACTTTTGAGCGATTGAGGCCCTAGCCTTTTCTCTCTCAAGATGTGCATTAATTAGAGCTAGCAGGAATTGACACATTTCATTCTACCTTTGCGATTGCTCTTCGATGCATTGGTCGAAAATAATGAGTGATGAATCAAGGTGCAGTTTTGTTATCACTTCCAAATGCCAAAGGTCAGCTATCGAAGTCAGGGGAACAAGTTCAGACTGAAAGGGACTGGTGTTGAATTGCGACCACTGTCAAGGTGCATGTCACTGTCATTGTCAAGTGCATGTCATTTGCCACTGTCAATGTCAAGTTACTGGATTCCAGTCAGAGTGTCACTGAGCTTTTTAGTGCGGTCCAGAAAAGCAAAGCCAACATATCCTCAGCATTTGGCTTGACACACCATCTTGGTCGATATCAGCTTTGACCGCTTCTGCCCTGCTTTTGTGAAAGTAGATCATGGGTCGACATGGGGCTAAGAAAGCTCGCACCTCCTCTTCGGTCGGTAACATGATGATGAACCCCATGTTGAACCCCATGATGATGGCTATGAATCCCATGGCAAACATGATGAACATGATGAACCCAATGGCTGCTATGATGGGAATGGGCCAGCAGCAGGTGAGCCAGGAGTCTTCGTCTTCAGAAGATGAGGAGAGGCGTCATGCTTCGGCTAAAGCAGCTGGTCTTCCTCCTGCCCCTCTCCAAGACCAGCAAGCTCCACCACCTCCTGCAGTTCCAGACCAACCAGGACAATCCACGAACCACCAAGCTAATGCACTTGAGGCCTTGAGGAACCGTCGATCCTACCTTTTCAGCTCAACTGGTGCCGACAAGAAGATCCACCGGGGTGCTGCCATGATTCGCTCGTTGCCCAAGGACTGACAATGTAAACATGATTCCAATATGATTGCATGGTGTGTTTTGTTTTTGAATTATTGGTGTAGTTCCCGATGCTGATTTCAAATGTTTTTTCGAACCCTGCAGAAAAGACTTAGCGAACTTGTGGAAGCGGTGGATGGCCAGTTGGATCCTACGGTCACATCAGATCTCAATACGCTTGGCCTGTGCCGTGTGGTTTGGCTATTGAGCCGACAGAAGCCCCAAGTCTGTGTGAGCCGCCTTCGGTGTGAGGACTATGGGGAGCTCAATACCAGACTTCACCAGCGTCATGTGCAACTACTTCAAACATCAGCGGATGTCGCAGCTGCTTTGAATGCCATCAAGGCTGAAGCGATTTTGAGTGAGAGCTTCGTAGCTGCCCTTGCAGAAGCTCAAGGCTGGGAAGATGAGTGGATGACTCTCCAAGAACCCAAAAGCAGAGGTCGTGGTCCCAAAGCTGTGGCGTCTGAGATGCAAAGGGCAGCTGCAGGGAATCACTTGATCCCAGATATGATGAAAGCTGCTAGCCAAGCAGCTGGTGCTGTTCCAGTTCGGCCTCCTGCTGCACCTGGTCCTGTTTCCCAGCCTTTGACTGTTGCTGCGCCACCACCTGTTCCAGGATCCCTTGCACCTCGCCCACCGGTCCCACTTGCTGTTGCTGTTGCTGCAGCTCCCAAAGCTCCTCCCGTCCCAGTGGTGTTGGCTGCCGCTCCCAAAGTCATGCCAGTGCGTCCTCCGATGGTTCCTACTTTGAGCAACCCTGTGCCTTGGCAGCAGCATCAGTTTCTTGCAAGTTGTTGAGTGAGGTATTCGGTTGGTCCAGTGTTTGCGCCTTCTTTGATCGATCGTTGACATTTGCATAGGTGGACAGGGGTGCTAATGATTGTTATTATGATCCTTGGCCCCACTGTAGTTTCAAAAGTTCTTGCACTCATCTTCTCCAATTTTCCTTTCCACCGATGTTGCTATTGAAGTATGATTTGTCATTTGTCATTTGTCAATCAATGTCACTGTCAGTGTCAGAGGCAATCTAATCTGTATGATTCATTCATGACCATGTGTCAGTGTCACTGTCAGCTACCGAGGACGATGCAGCAACGGTCATTGAGCCAGAGGGCAGCGCTACTGATGGACCTGTTGGAACTCCAGATGCTGTGGCTGCTGCTGGGGATGAAGCTGCGGCCAATGACATGGAGGTGACTGAGACTTCTGTGGAGCATGCTGCTGAAGTGGCGGAAGCTGGAAGCCCTGGTCCCATGTGTGCAATTTGCCGCAACCCTCTGCGATCTGGTGGCCGGGAGGTTCAGATGTTGGCGTGTGGGCATGTGTGGCACAAGACATGCCTGGAAAATTCTTGGACAATTGGTGATCATGAGCCGGGTTGGTGCCCTTATCGCTGTGATGTGCGTCGGGCTGCTGCAGAACTTGAGCTACCAGCCCCTGCGAGTGAAGTCGAAGAAGCTGCCCCAGTTGAGGAAGGTGAGACACCAATGGAACCTGTGACTCCAAGTCCTGTTCCTGCAGGGGGTGGGGCGGCCTCCATGGTGTTGTGAAGCATGGCTGATGTCCCAAGGTGAAACCTAAGGCTTGGACAATGTATATCTTTATGTGCGGCCTGTGCAATTGGGCATGGAGCCAAAGGGGTGAGTGACTGCTTGCTACCAAAAAAATAAAATCAAGAACTACTCTTGCGACAGGTGTGTTGTGGCAGGCACTCGTGGTTGGCGGCCCAAAGGCACTGTAGAGTGGACGGTATGCAGTCCAACAGCCAAAGGTTCTTAGTGCTACCAATCAAACAAATTATGTCTCTGAAGTCGGAAGGGGATTACCTCTTTGTGCAAGACGTGGGAAAAAAGAAATCGGCCGGAGTTTTTCCTCATTTTTGCTCGTTTTTGCTCATTTTTGCTCATTTTTGCTCTTTTTTGCTGGAATGAGCTGGATTTTGCAACTTTTGAGCTCATTTGAGCTCATTTGAGCTCATTGGAGATGATGCAGCCTCATTTTGTCTCATTTTGTCTCATTTTGTCTCATTGTGGCTCAATGTGGCTCAATGTGTCTCAATGTGTACCAGTTGTGGCAGTTCGGGCATGTGTTGGGGGTCGGAAGGAGAATGACTGAAATGACAAACACACCCAAAAAAAAGATCGGAAGCACATCGAAATGAATGGAGAAGATGTAGGATGGTTAGGGCTCATGCCAGTCCGGTGGTCACTAGCAGTGTTATTGTCAGGGTTACTTGTCATGGCAGTATCATCACAAAAAGGGCGCATTGGGCACTGTCAGTAGCGTAAATGAGTGCTGCACTGTCATGGTCAAATTATGACACACTGACACCACCACACCGGCCTGTGTGCAAATCGGCAGTGCTGCAGCCATGGCAATGGCTGGGTCCTCTAGTGATTTGCGACGGCAAATCGATGCCATCCAGGCACGTGACCGCAGTGTGGAGGAGAAGTTCCGTGCAACGAGTGCAGGGATGGATGTGAACGCTCTTGCAAATGTAGAGGCATTTCCAACGGATGCTGCGGGTTGCATCAGTGGCTGTGACAATGAGAAGCTGAGAGACTGGTCGGACGACATCGGCATGTTCTATCACTTTGACAATGAGAATGGTGGGAGAGCTCAACAAGTCTGGCGTCAATTCCTGACTCTTGCATATCCCTTTATGATGGGGTGGACATTGCAGTCGATGCTTCTTTCTTTACTAGCGCGAGCTGATTTTCATCGAAGACGTGGCGCAGCAAAGTTCCAATACGTGGAGGTGTTCTGTGGCAGAGGCAACTTGTCCCGAGCTTGCATTGCTGCAGGCCTGCATGGAGCGTCATTGGATACCTGTGTCAATCCAGACCATGATGTTCTCTCAGCCAGTGGCTTTAGATTGCTCCTGGCAGCCCTGACTGGCACAGTGCAAAAAGGATTGCTTTGGGTAGGCACACCATGTCGGTCATTTTCGGTGATGTCATCTTCTGTGTGTCGACGGACTGCGGAGAACATGTTCCTGGGAGACACTTCGCTTTTTTGTGTCCAGCTTGGGAACGTACTTGCTGACATCTCAGGCCTGATTCTTTTCTTGGGCTATCTCCTGGACCTGTCGGAGGGATTAGAGCAACCTGGGGGAAGCACTTTGCCTCTCACACCAGTCGTGAATGCCGTGCTCCGATTCATTGGTTCCATGCGGACTGATACGTACCATTGGTGTTTCGGGGGGCCAACTCTCAAGCCCCTTCAACTATGGTCCCGGTGCAGCTTCATGAGGCATATGAGGCGACCAAAACCTTTTGTTCCATCCATGGAGGAAAACGCCCTAGCCAAGAGAGGTTCTGATGGCTCTTTCACTGGGAACCGGGAGCTCCTTGAAGAAAGCCAAGAATACACTTTGCAATTTGGCAGATGTGTAGTTGCTGCTCTATTCCAGCAATGGCGTGGCAATTAATTAGGTCACTCCTGACTAATTTGCTTGTTTGTTGACAAGCCCAGCTCGGTCGGGAAAAAAGAGCGCCGTCATTGGTGCTTTGTTGTCTCTTTGTTTGTTAATGCGCATTGCTGTGGACATGCCATTATTCATAAACGTTGCTCAGAGACAGTCCTATTTTAATTTCGGTACTACCATGTTAGAGAGACATTTGAGCTGCAAACTACCTTTGGTGGATTGAGGCCTCCAAACTCTGCCCGCGCTGTGCCCTGAAGACCAGTACAGTCCTGTGAGAAGAAATCAAACTGCATGATGTTGGTGTGATGGAGGAATAACAAATGGGAATGACACAGTCTGGAGTTGAACTCTTAGTCATGGTCTTTTGTCCTCTGTCATCTGGACTCAGCAAAACCCACAATCTATTCTTTAGCCGCAGAGAGTGTTGTTCACATAGAGGATTCATTCACACTGACAAGTGACAAGTGACTTTGACATCTGTCAGCGAAGCTCCTACTGCAGGTCGCCACTGAGCCAATGACTGTGACAGTGGATGCCTAAACTTGCCTGTTTGTTTTGAATGCACATTGAAACTCAAAGTCATATATCAGTGTGTGGTGGCAAAAGTAAGTAGTTGCTGTGGTTCATGCTTGGTGAGAGTGCAAATCATGGTGCAGTGGTCCAACTTTTCATGGTGCAGTGGTCCAACTTGGATCAAGATAATGGGCTAAGCAGCTCTGTGAGTTGTGGTAGGTTTTGCAGGAAGCAGTCCATCGCCCACTCCATTGATGATTTGTCAAATCTTGAAGGTTCAGACAGATGAATGAACTTGGACCTATTAGTCCTTTCCTTTCGTTGGGATCATTGAATGGACCATTATTATTGTGTCAAACATTATCAAACCCTCGAATCAAACGTTTCAACCCTTCCGAGCCAATGCTTTTGCGTGAGCAATGTCAGCTTGTGGTCCTAGATGAGGACATTGGCCTTTTGTCAAAGGTAGGTTTCATTGCCAGAAGAGACGGTGAGGAGCGGCTTTGGTGGTCTTTAGACTACTTGTTCGACAAATTCAAATCAAGCGGGGATGAGAAACGCGTCTTGTTCAAATGGGTTCAATTCTTCAAGCAGAAGGTGACACAAGCAGAGTTCTGTGCCAATCCTTTTTTTTGCCAAACAAGGCAAACGGATTTGCCTCAGCATGCTCTACATGAAAATGTGGCAACCACATTCGCTATCCTGGTGTTCTTCTATGCTTTGCTGAAGGAATCCAGAACGCCCAAGACCGTGCAAATGCTGAAGGATTGGATTCCGGTACTTTGCAACAGAGCCTGCTCCATGCTCTCCATCCTAGTTAGTGTGGATGTTGAGGACCTGCAACCACTTCTTGTGTCCCCTGCAGGTTTGGTGAAAGGTTTGGAAAACATGCTGAGCTCCAAGCACCGTACTTGTTTTTTTGCCGTGCAGAAAGAATGGCAATCGATGCATGACTCTGGAGAATTGAGTGAAGAATTGATCAGTGACGCAGATTCAGCCATACCGCTCCAGGATTTGCTTTGGTTTGTTTTCTCTGTCGAAAGGAAGCGGAGATCGTCTGGCGGCCATGTTTGGCCGAAGGACAGTGTCACAGGTGCTACGTTGTTGAAAGTTCAGAAAGCTCTGGTTGACTTTGTTGCCCAAGGCATTGACAAATATGTCAAAGAAAGTTACATCCAGACCCACAACACGGACAAACCTGCTCCTTCTAGAAAGGTCCGTGGGATTGCCAGTGATGTTCCTGATGGACAAGTTGCACCAACACCAGCGACGAAAGTCATGATGACCCCTGATGCGATTTATGAATTGTTTTCCCAAGCCAGGGAGACGAGTGTGTCAATGAAACAGGCGCTGAGTTTCCTTCAGGACCAAAGGGTGTCTGCCATGGCGGGCTGCAAGCCGACAGCAGTGGACCCATGGGTTCGACGAGCCCAGTCCATATACGACGAAAGGGCAGCGCTGTCACTACTGGGGGTGACTCACTATAACTTGGTTGCTGACTGCTCTGTGCATTCGGGGAAGGAGTACCTTGTCAGTATTTGCTACTCGCATCAAGCAAACACGGCTTGCTTTGCAAACATTCAGCAGATACTTCCCCTGGCGCAGATAACTCCAGGCGAAATAGAGCTGACCTCTGTTGTGGAGAAGCTAGCGCAGGACCCTGCTCTGGAGGGTGGTGCTGAGAGCTGATAAATCAGAAAACTTGGTATGAATAACTGAATGAGTCTGTTTGGATCACAGGCGTAAGCAACATGTTATATTTGATCTGAATGCCACACCTGCTTCTGTCGTAAATGACCATTCATTCCCTTCAGGAGAACAAACTAATCAGACTGGCTTCCTACAGGCAACTCCAAGCGATGTCGCAGCAACTCCGCTTCTTGACGAATGGTCAGATGAAGAACCTTGATTCCTTTGCAGTACCTGATGGCATTACGTTGAAACCTCTCATGTCTGGCTGGGACCGCTTCCTTCGTCAGGAAGCTGGACGAAACAGAGCTGGGTTCAGGAATTCAAACGATGGAAGTGAGATCTTGCTATTGCCTGATGATCGCCAGTGGTGGGTTGACGTTCCTCTATTGGTCTTGCAGTTGGATCAAGGCCCAACATGTTGTGGAGGGGCAGCGTTGCTAGGTTCAATGATTTTGTTGTGGTGGTGTTTGTTGCTGAGATTTCTTTTGCACTTGCCAGGGCCCTGGCATGTGAAGAATTTAGACTTGGTCAAAAAACAATAATAGGGGCAGACCATACCTTTCAGGCCAATGGCTTCAAGTTGGTCGGTTAGATTGTTTGCCAGTTCTGTGTTTCTTAGTTCTCAGGTTTGGCCAGCCCTGAAGCCCAGGTTTGCGATTGGCAAAATGGAGAGCATGATCTTGGCCAGGTGGGATGTGATACACAGATCCATCCGAGATGTCAAACTGTCATTGATCCACGGGGCTGGTGGCGAATTTTATCAGGCTCAATTTCATTCGCAGTACCTTTTCAGTTTGGCCTACCGGCCCTATGGAAGTTCAGGCTTCTTTGAAGACAAGAAACGATTATTGGAGCTGATGATGGCGCGAGAGGGGCCTGACACAGTTCCAATGTTTGTGGACTCCTGGGAAAAAATCAGGGATGAAATTGGGTTGCCGTCTACTGCCACCATGACTGATACCTGGAACGCTCTTCCGAATCTTGATGGCTTTCGCACGAAGCAAACGTTGCCCAAACCGTCTCGATGGTTCGCATGGAACCAGGCAGTGGAGGAAAAATTGCCAGAGTGGACCGCACTCAAGTGTGTGCTGGCTTACCATTTTGATGGTAATGAAGGCCTCGACCCTGATGACGCTTATGAGAAAAGACAGCTGGATGCCATGGCCAAGGAATCTGCACAAGCAACTGAAAAAAAGAGCATGAGGCAAGAATTTGGCAAACTCAAAGAGAAACTTGGTGGTGGGCTCAAGCTTTGTTTCCACATCATGAGCAACAAGCTGTTGCAGATGGTGAAGATCATAGCCCTTTGTACTCGGCCAGTGTGGTCCTGGTACAGCCATTCCATCAAGGAGGTCTTGAATGCAGAGCACCAGGTGCAAAAGCTGATTGCGCTGCAACGCAATTGGGTTAAAGAGAGACACTTGCAACGACTTGCAGCCCTTCCAATGTCAGTGTCTGAAGAGTTGGTGCACTTGCTCGACAACTACAGTAGCTCTTTCGATGATACCGGCCCCAAAGTGTTGGAGTTGAGCCAACGGTTGTTGAAACATCGCTGCTGGTCATTGTCAAAGGCTTCGGCGCCCCCTGATTGCTATGCTGGCTTGCTTTCATCTGACCCGATTGAACAGAAGGTGTGGGGTCGTGGGGTTTTAAATTCTATTTCGTTTTTGATTCGAGCGATTTTTTGATTCGAGAGATTGTTACACAGCACCAATCAATATGGGCTTCAATGAATCATGTGATTGAAAGTCACAAATTTTCCATTTTCAATTTTCGCATGGTTCCCATGAACAAGTGATCCAGTGATCAGGTGAGTGGATCGCTGTCATTGTCGATAGTCACTGTCATTGTCATTGTCTTTCTCACTGTCACACTGTAGCCAATAAATCATTGGGTTTCAACTTTCCACAGCCAGCATTACATGCGCCATGCCATAGGGGATCAGTGTCAAAGGTCCCAGTCATTTCGCAGGCCGCTGCGTCTTTGCTACGGGCTGACCACCGCAACCTCCTGGAGCTAGAGTCACTTGTGGCCAACACTGGCCAGCGTCCTCCGAAGATTCTACAGGACATCAATGTTGTCTGCACTCCTGCGATTCGCTTGCTGTTTTTGAGTTTTGAAGAGGGGTCGTATCACCACCAGACTCCTGGTGGCCTCCACTTACTCCGCGGAATGCTTCAGACGTTGCCGGACTCAAAAATTGTGGAGGATGTGCATGGCACTTTGAGAAAAGAGTCGAAGAAAGCGCCCAACAAGCGGCAGACTGCCCAAGCGCTCCAGGAACTAGTGTGCAACTCGCCGGTGCTTGCTACTCGGCGCATCCAGCACAAAGCTTTCGTGACGAGGGAAGTCTTTTTGCAGTACTTTCCCAGAACGAAGGAGACAAAGCGTGCGAGGCTCGATGGTTGAACATTGTTTTTCCATGTCTGCGTGCCCATATTGTCATCATTGTATTCCTTCATAGCCCCCATACCAGTTTTGCAACCTTGCGATAAAGACTGGCCAGCTTTAAGTTTTGTGTTGTTTTTTGCAAATCCTGACATGCCCTCTAGGCGCTATCTCGCTAGGCATCACAGCCTTCCAAAGAAGTGGTCAGAGCTGATGTCAAGAAAAAACTGGGCGACAATCTCTGAAGAGACATTGCACAATGGGACGGCAGGTTTGAACTTTTTGAGACGCTACGTTGAAGACGACATGGGTTCTAGGGGCACCCGCCTCTCTCATGGATGTTTCTCCAAATTTGCTGTGGAGCTGTGCATTTTGTGCAGAGTGGTGGGCAATGCTGCTGAATATCACGGCTTTTGCTTGGGCAATGGCATTTGGGGGGCCCTTTTCTGGCCTCTTTGTTTGCACAAGGAGGGTGAGTTTGAAGGATACTACTTGGATCCAAATGGGGAAGCTGAGTGGGTACATGTGCTGCAGCCAGAAGAATGGCACGTGCTAGTCCATGAAGCCGTTGTGCACAAGCAGCAAATTTTTATGGTGCCGAAATCTGAGCAGCCTTTGCTGCAATTTTTTCTGCAGGACAGGACTTGTCGGAACTCTTTGACCGTTGCAGATTTGACCATGTTGGCTGAGATCTTCAACCTGAGCAAAGACGAATTTGACGCGAAGAAAATGAACAAGGAGAAGCAGCTCCTCGCCATCCTGCAGTATGTTGGGCGGGACAGCAAGGAGTGGTGTGACAAGGTGACAGCTTCGCTATCTCTGCCAGCCGAAGAAAAAAAAATCGGTGACAGTTTAGACGAGCTCATTTTGAGCGACATGGGTCAGGAAGATCAAAGGGATTACAAGGACATCGGAGACGAAATTGATTCCCGAAGGAAAGCCGGGTGGACACTTCTTTGTCAAAGATGGAGGAAAGCGACAGAGAAGAAGAGGCAGAGGAGTAAAAATAGAAAAGGACACCCGAAGGCGAAAGCTGGCAAGTTTGCTTTGCGCAGCAAAAAGCGTAAAGCACCTGAGCCTGACCTTCCAGCAAGCCCTCCTGCAGTGGTTGAGGCCATTCAGAATGGTGGGGAGTCTCCTGATGGCCCCCTGCCTGGTGATGCTGTTGAAGCTGAGCCTGAACCCGCCAAGGACATAGCCATGGAAGTTTCTGATGAAATGACGCTTCAAGAAGTGAAAGACTTGGTTTGTCAACAGCAGCCCGCTGAAGCAGCTGCGGAAGCTCCGGTACCACCACCACTTGATCCGCCTCCGGCGCCAGCCCCCTCTCAGCCCAGGATCATTGCTGGACGTCGCGCTGAGACTCTTGATTGGACAGACGTCATGTGTTCATATTGCCACAGCCAGTGTGGGCAGATCAAGTATGACCCCAATCCAGGAAACAGGGAACCGATCTGGGTGATGCGAGTCAAAGAAGCGAATGGCGAATGGCCAACGCAAGGCAAAAATTTTCGAAGACGTTTGACAAGGTTGATTGGAGAAAGCCCTGAAGGGGCAACAAAGTGGTGCAGGAGTCAAAGGACATGCTGCCAGACGAACAAAGAAGTAGATTTCCCATTGCAAAAAGCTGGGAAGTGAAAAGCGACACAGCGGTGTGCATCTTCTGGAAGTCAAAAATAGGGAGCTGTTCAGTTCAATCTGCAGGTTTTGCATTTTGCTTGGACATGGGCTCACTCCACGCTCATTGATTGATATGTGCCTTAGGAATGGGCTAATTCCATTGGAGGTTTTTGGGCATCAACGCTGCTGAGGTCTCAGACAGGCTCTCGCTGAGTGAGTGGGCCAATTGTCGCTTCTCGCAATCGCAACTTTGCAGCTTCCGAAAAGACCTGAGATACAGCGCAGAATACACATGTGCCTCTTGAAACCTGTTTTTCCAAGTTGCGATTTGAAAGCAATGATTTCTTTGACAGATATTGAGTTACTTTGTTTTTCTCTGAAGGCTTCCAATGAAAAGACATGATGTAGTCAAAGGAATGAGTCACTGACCATTGACATTGTGACAAATGACAGAGTCCTCATTGCTGCCCTCAGCGCTACACTATCTCATTTATTTCATAGTTTAGCCATGTTTGGCAGGCGCTTGCTTGCCCGTCGCCTGTCAGTGTCAGACTATAGTTTCGCCCCCGTTGTCATTGTCACAGTCATTGTCAGTGTCATGTTGATGATGGCTGAGTGTCGCTGTTCCTCACACTTTTGCATTTTCCCAATATCGCAGTTCATTCCGGGCAGCTTGGCCCAGCCCACTGTCAGTCCCATCTGTTTATTTTTTTCTCGCTTTCACACCTTGGCAATTTTGACTGGTCAAAGCTCCTTCACACTGTTACTCTGTGAAGACATGTTTCTTTGCAATTTTTTTCACGGCAGGCAGAGTCAGAGTCAGTGTCACGGTCACGTCACTGTTGTGATCTTTGTTGTCTGACTTATTTCATGCTAAGCCCTTCCTTTCATCAAGGCTGCTCTGTCAGAATGGGCACTGACTGTCTGAGTGTGATCTGAAGAGCGGGATGTTTATGGTTTCTTCTCTTAGGCAAATGCTGGCTCATTGATCTTTTTTCTTCGGCGGTCGCCGTCGACGAAATTTGCAGCTTATAATTTTGAATAAATTTTCAAGTCAACATTTGTCATGCTGATGAGAGCTCGCATGAAAGGAAAATGTTTCATGAAATTGTCACTACTTAAAGGGTTTCTGGACTTGAAGGCTTGCTGTTCACTTTCACCGTTTCACCCGCTGGTTATCGCAGTGGCAACGTTGGACTCACGTGCAGACAACCAAAGGTGGGCGAAGAAGTTTTGAGGCACACCTGGGATACTTGTTTGAAAACATGATTTATATTACCAGGCAAACCACTGAGAGGAAACGTAATTGGAATCTTTCCCCCTTAACTTTTTGACCCTCTTTTGTCTCAAAGTAGGCTTATTCCAGCTCAAATGAGCTGCTTTGAGGCACCCAAATTTGGCAAACCCCATCGACCTAAACCTCATCGATCTCAACCCCTTCTATCTTTTAGTGATAATATATCCAGTTGCTGCTACTACCAGCTGGAAGCAAACAGTGCTCTTGCGTTTTCAAGTACGGTGAGTTGACCAGCGGGCAACTGCGTATTCTTGGGGCNCAAACAGTGCTCTTGCGTTTTCAAGTACGGTGAGTTGACCAGCGGGCAACTGCGTATTCTTGGGGCAATTATCTAGCGCGGATCTAGCGCCAGAACTACCTTTAGCCTAGCCCTTAAAACATGAAAAACAATTGTTTTCGCATATCTTCATATGTCACGTTTGTGATGCTGGCCACAAAGAAGGTGAAGCGGCAATGCAGCTGAAAGAGATT
>BGPT01000162.1:127997-153416 GCA_003297045.1 Symbiodinium sp. clade C Y103 | reverse complement strand
CCCCGAGAAGCACTTGCAACTCCGCTCCAAGACCGCTAGGTCAAGATGAAAGTGCGTGAATGTGGGGTCGGCGGCACCAGGGCGTTAGCCCTTTTATTTGCAGCTTCCACTTCGGACATGGCGTGGGAACTCAGTGGTGTTGAGGATGAGGATGAGGATGAGGATGAGGATGAGGATGAGGATGAGGATGAGGATGGTGATGATGATGATGATGATGATGATGATGATGATGATGATGATGATGATGAGGATGAGGATGAGGATGAGGATGAGGATGACGATGATGATGACGATGGTGATGACGATGGTGATGACGATGATGATGACGATGATGATGATGATGATGATGATGATGATGATGATGATGATGATGCTGCTGCTGATGATGATGATGATGATGATGATGATGATGATGATGATGATGATGATGATGATGATGATGATGATGATGATGATGATGATGATGATGATGTGGTGCTCGGATGGCGTCCTACCCCGACGTCCGAGCGTTGTTGTTGGTCCGTCTTTTTCTCCTAATCATTGCTGACTAGATATATTATCTCCCCAGGTTGGCTGACTCAGTGATCCAGCATGAAAAATTGCAAAGAAAAACCCTCTTGAAAATAGCGGGGTCCCCAACCGTATTTTGAGGCCGACATGAAATGATGCCACATGAATTCGACCTCTGGACGGAAAACCAACGATCCACCTCTGAAGGCACAGCCAGAAAGGGTCCCCCTGCCTCCGACTCCTCAACCATCTCAGAGACAAAGCTGTCGCCGTCCTCGAGCGCATTTTTGGGGTTCAAAATGCTTGACAACATAGTTTTATCAGTTTTCTCCAGGTCCAGGATTGGTGGGTCTACATCACTTTGGGATGCTTTGGGTGGCTCAATCGTCGATGGCAAATGGGTGTTGTGACCTTTGGCCTCTCAGGGTTTTACCTGTTGAGGACCTGAAGCTCCAAGGCCAAGGCAAGACTCCTTCTGGCTATGATTCACCGTTGGCTTGGAGTACCCCAGAGCTACCTGTATCATCCTGTATCTTTGTAGATCCATGACTCATGGAATCCGCATCGATTGCAGAGGACTTCACCAGGCGCTTGAACCCACCCTGAAAACTCCCACAGCATGTCCTCGTCTTTCGCATCCGCAGGTTTCGAAGGTTTGGCTTCAACTGCCACGGAGACCAGAAGACATGTGGGGAACAAAGGCCGAAAGATTTTGAAAGGAGAAAAACAAATGAACAGCCCCGTGGCCAGGACCCGCCAATTGTCCCTCATCATGTTTGGGACCTCAGACCCTTCTTGGAGGCGGCAGCCAAGGGCGGTTCAGTCCCAAGGATGGCTCAATCTTTGGGCAACCATTCCCAACATTTCTGGTGAATTTCTCATGAGTGATGGGGAAAAAGCGTCGCGACTCTACCAATGCGATCTCTGAATCATCTTGGGTCACTGTTCCCTTTGACCCTTTGTGCGGTCCTACTGCGGTCCCCAGCATCTTTCACCCCATCCACCCCCCTAGGAATTCCTAGATGGAAAGGTTGGAAACCTGGATGGGGGAAAACCATCATCCAAACAATTCCAAACATATCCCAAGTTTCAAACTATCCTGGCATTCCCTTTCTTTCTTGGGACCCCTAAGAAATCCCCAGGCTGATTGCCAGCTTCGAGCCTGGACCCTGCTGTTTCTCGTCTCCCTGAGGCAACGAAACAAGTGTGCAATTCATCCACCGATGCCCCTGATTTTGACTCACAATTGCAGTTTGCCACCCTGCAAACCGGAAAACAAGGCCATATCAAAGCTGCGCATCATCCAATTTTTTAATTCGATAGATTTCGATAGTTTAGTGCATGTTTGCTAGAAGAACATGTGATTCTTTGATTCGCGTCAAATATCCTCTGTCGAAACAACACCGGTAGGAAAAATCTAGCATTCCCAAGTAGCAAAACATCCTATATACTACGCTCCCCCCTCAGCTGCCTTGAAAATCCATAAACCTCAGAGCTCTAAGCCCTGCCATGTCAATCCAAGTACCCAGCCTGCAGACCTTTTCGGTGTTTTTCCAATAACTCTCGGTAGTGTGCATCCTGGCGTCTGGCGTGTCGACTGTCAGCTGTCAGCAGCTGCCAGCTGTCAGAAGCTGTGAGGGCGCACAGAGGGATGATCCCATGAGCTTTCGGACGTCTCGAAGTTGAAGTAAAACACCTGGCACAGCACACAGGGCATCTGAAACTCCAAGGCTCCAAGGGTTGGTAGCTTGCCCCTCGAATCTACAGACAGACAGGACAATCAGCTTCCGAAGCGATTTTTTTGATCTTGTGCCACCTGTGACTGGCCTTTATGGATCAAAAGAGATTGAAGACCTTCTTGTAACATCTTGCAACAATGGATTGCATTGGGTTGTAACACATTGTGACACATTGTGACACATTGTGACACATTGTGACACATTGTGACACATTGTGACACATTGTGACACACTGTGCGGCAGGTGCAGTGCTCACCAAAACTTGCGCATCTCTCCAGAACTCCGCTTCTCCAGCCCTAGGTCTGCGCCTCTCCTTTCTCAGTACATGTCTTCCACCTTGAAGCCATGGGGCGACAAGGCTGGTACAGTCTCATGCTTTTCAAGATGTCCAGATAATCAGTGATGGAAACATTTATTGGGCATTTTGGGTTTAGTTCGGTACAAATTTGCTCAGCGGTTGTTAAGAATGGGGTTCATTATTTCATTTGTGAAAATCCCAAACATCTTACCAAGGATTACCAAAGTAGACAACAAGTCTGCAGCAGTGGATGTCTGAAGATGGGATTATATAATATTGTATATAATATATATATATATATGTGTGTGTGACGGTATATGATGGTATATGGATGTATATGGTAGCCCGTGAAATAAAGAGTCGAAAACAATTAACTTCAGTTTTAATTATTCTTGTTCCCTGATGGTTCTCCCAAACCATACTAAATTGACTGCATGCACCACGGAACGATCCGCATGCAGAGAACAAATAAGATTCAAGTTTATTGTTTTCAAATCTGTTCATTGACATTTAGTATAGCATGGTATATCATGGTATATCCCAGAATGGTCATTGTAAACATTGTGATTGGACAAATGATTATTAAGCCTATTAAGCAGCAGATTTGGGGGCAGCTTCCAGCTTCGGCCAACATCTCCAAGGGACGGGTGGGGCACTGGTGCCGCAACTCCTTCCCGTGCGATCCACAAGAGATGCCTGAGAACACGGGGCCGGAAACGATCTCGACGATCAATGGGTATCAACGGATATCAATGGATATAAATGATCTAAATTGTGATTAAGGGATATTGCTACGGATTGATGGTGACTAATGGTGATTCATTGTGCTCAATGGTGTACACTCCTGTGATGCCAACATGTGCCAGCAAACAACTGGGTGGAACCACCAGGGTCAATGTTTACGATCCAGCAGATGTTCCGGGATCTTCTGGGATCCAAACTCTTCCGTCTTCAGGTCCATTCCCAGAAACTCAGCGTATTCAATCACCTGGCTAGCATCGTCCATCAACTCCCTTCAGCAAACCCTCCAGAGACACGGCCTAGTTTTTGTGACCCCACTAAAGATATATGTGGCTATGAGTCAACACCCTGGTATTCAAGGGACCCCCAAATAGCCGGTTAATGGATGGTTATTCCCTCAAACATGGTAATAATAGATTTTGACCCATCCCCATATGTGTATCCTCTATCCACTCCACATGTTAGTGTGGGTGATGTATTGTCAATGCACCCATTTCGCTTGGTTTACTCACTAGTTTTATCTCGTTTGGGATTGTCTCGAGATTGGCAACTCCCAAATCCTTTGGCTTAAAGCCCACGTTCCCCATTTAAAGACATGAAAAAGGCCAACATAAAACACTATGACTATAACATATTATGATTATCATAAAATCGTATAAAACCTTCAGATTCAGTCCCTCATTTTGAGACCGGCTATATCTGCTAGCCCAAAAAATTGAGGAGAGACCTGGTCTTCTGTAGGCTCTTCGTCCTCGCGGTGAAAATCGCCAGAAAACTCAATGCCCAGTGTTCAGATCAGTTGAAAGCCACGATCTCTGAGATACTTTTTGTATCTTTTAGTTCTGTATTCACTTGTATTAACCATCCAATTCTCGGATAGTTTGAGGCTCCTCCAAAATCCTCCAAGTTTGGCGTAAGAACATGATCATCCATGGTGAACCGTTCTAAAAATTTGCGATGGTGATCCCGTTATCTGTCCAGATTCTGAAGCAAATCTCACCCACCCGACGGTCCACGTCTTCCAGAAATTCCGGGTCGGACCTGATGGAACACGTGAGTGGTGGAAGTGAAGTCCAACAAAGATGCAGCGAAATGTATATCTGTCATTAACTGGCGTAAAGTGTGTCTTGTCAACTTGACTGGCAAGCTTGTCCGGAAATTCGTTGCTGGATAATTGAAAGCAATGGCGTGTAAATTCCCTGGCCCCGGCCTGAGCCTATCTTGCTGTATCTCACTGAATTTTCTGGCACATCTCAACAGCTCCCGACGGGTCTTTGTGCCCCCCTCCCTTGGCCCCAGGGCCCCGAGTTCTGCGAACTGCTCGCCTGTCAGGGGCCATCGGTGGCCAAGACTGAGAGAAACTCACAGTCTGGATGATAAGAATTAATGTGGGTAAAACAATAACAAACCACCCATTTGGGAATGATTTTTGGTGAATTGAGGATGGTTTATTATTGTTTTGCCAACATTGGAAATTATAAGAATGCTGTGCCAAAAATGTGTTTTGCCCTCCCATCGTTGACCACTTCACAGCGCCCCCAGAAACCAAAGGTTCCCGATCCACTGAGTGCCAGACCATCCCAGCTACATCGATGCCGTCATCCGCAGATGGAGATGCAGATTCTGACTTCCTTGCCTCCCTCACTAGATGATCCTTTAGGGTCCCTCTCCAACTTTAAGCGCCAAATGTGTTTGATTGATCATCATGTTCATCTCAAATGGATTGAATCAAGGGAACACTCACAGGAAGGTAGGGACTTAATATGGTCTTAATATGGTTTTAATCTCCAAATATCAGGCTTTTCCGCTTTTCCCAATCCTGGGATCAGCATCTTCATCAACTTTGGGGTATCTCCAGCTGGACTTCGTCACGATGCCTCTACAATGCCTTTACGATGCCTTTACGATGCCTTCAAAAGTATGTTTGTAAAATGTTGTAAATGATGATGAACCAGTGGATTCATGTGGATTCTGGATTGCTCTATTTTCAGACAAGCCCATATATGGTTGCGTATGATTGACACAGTTGTTTGAAACATCAGCCATCCCTGTTTCGGTCGGTTTCGCGCTTGAACCGCAGCGACACAGGGCGTAGCTGGATCTGCAGGAAAACTGATGGAAATCCTCAGGCTTTTCACGTTTCAGCCATGGCTTCCTGAGGCAGTGGCACAGTCAGCCTTGTTCATCACCTCTGGCAGGCAGCTGGCAGGGATTCCATATTTGATTCCATTTCTACCACTAGCTTGCAATTGTATGTATACGTATCATTCTGTTTAAGTATCTATATATCTACATATTGTATATGAAAGAGATATTCATAGATTTTCTGTGGTGTCAAGAATATGGCCCAAAGGTTAGTGGACCCCACAAATTGCTTACTGTAAAACCCGGAAAATTCACTGGTTTTATGAAGGTTGATATGGGTGTGTCTGAAGATCCTCGAAAATGGGCTACCCGTAATCCTGGTAAAACATCATTTGCCCCACAACAATCGCCATTTCAGGGGATGTACGTAAACATGTTCCTATCCACACCCATAAGACAACACATTCCTATGATCGACCACCCGCCTTCTTGCCGCGGGTTTCAGGGGACTCCGTCTCCTCGGGATACCCAGGGATACCCAGGGTCCAAGGTTTCCAAGCGTTCCAGCTGGGCTTTTGAGCAAAGCCAGGTGTCTGAAAAATACAACATACATTGTCTGCAAATTTAGGGGAAAAACAACTTTGATGGTCTGGAAATGTTTAGAACCGCATTTTTTCAAAATCGCCTGTAGTTGCCCGGTATATCCCATTTTCATCCATTTTCAGACACAGCCACACCTGTAGACATGAAGGATTTTCCATATCCATGGGTCAAAACCCACGATAGCTTTCTTTGGATGAAGATCCGTATGTACCCATAGATATATAATGATATTATATATATATACACGTGTGTTTCATCATGTATACATCATTTATCAGCTAAATTGATGTTCGGGGTTTTGATCCATATCCTAACCGAGGATTTCTTGGAAAATCATCTATATATACATGGAAGATATTCCATTGCCATCTGAGATTGCTGGAGAGTAAAGCAAAAGGGTGACCTTTTACGGAGCTAAGTGCAGTCAAAGCCCAATAGACAAAGTTCGGAACACCCTTCAAACATTGTAGTTATGTGTGGTGATGTGTGGAGACATGCAAAACTACCCTCCGGTAATTAATCAGTTCCATCGTTTGCTGTAACATTATTGTTATGTCATGTCATTCGTTGTAATTCGATGATTTTCCCAGCTATTTCTTATTTCCCAGCTATTTCCCAGCTAGCCATGTTTGATCACACCGAAGGGTATACTTGATGCCCACCCATGCCTGCTGGCTCCCATCTCTGCGTCGCGTCCTTGTCCTTGCGCTTCACCGCTGCAAGTGCCTGTTCCAGCCGCTTCTTCAACTTCTCAAGCTCCTTCCCAGCAACAGGTAAGATGGCCACTTAAGTCTCAAGCATTCGGCATTCCAAGGGAATAAACACATATAAAATTCATATAAATATCATTCAACATAGGATGCTGCCGAATTTGATGGCTAATATTGGTTACTCATCATTTTCCACATTTCAATGGCCACTTGGGGGTGTCCCCTATTGTCAGACAGACCCGCCATAGGAAGACCATGGGGGAAATCTTTGCAATTCGCGGCTGATAGTAGCAGTCCCGTTCTCTTTGACGAGCCAAAGCCTGCCAGGGCACAGGGGGTTGCAGTCCCAATGAAGTTGCATCAATACATTGGGACCTGGTTCTCCAAGATCACCGGGTGTGATGTTCTCCCCCCCATCGAGCGGCCATCTCTATATCAGCAAATCCGTTCATGATTCATGGTTGAACCATGTTGAATCCCCGCAGTTGATGTAAAACTACAGCTAGTTTGTGGAATTCTCTGAAAATCGAGTTCCTCAAGCATTTCCCAAGATTCATCATCACCTTCGCCATGAAAGGGGCACTTGGGGGTATCCGGCATCCCCATTCTTGAACAGCCCCGATGAGAAGATCGACTCGTTTGGGCCTCAGCCTTCTGCGTGCGAAAGGCAAGATCTGGGGCACCTTTATCCACCCTGTCCCGGGCCTGCAGATGGGTAGGTGATGGGAACCCAACTGAAGTGTGGGAACCCAGCCGATGGCATCTGAATCCTTTCAACATCAAACCTAGAAATCCTCAAGATCCATGAAAATCCATGTGAAAATCCATGTGAAAATCACATCATCACCACATTTTGGAGAGGAAACTCAGCTGCAGGTGGACCATTTTCAGGTTCGGCCGCCACGGCCTGGACTGGCTGCGGCCTGGCTGCGGTGTTTGAGTTTGCCGGTTTGACCCTCGGCTGCAACGGGGGAAGTGGGAAACTCGTGTTATGTAGTTTTTATGTATCCACAGATACGAATAGCATCTATTCATATCTAATAACTAAATATATAACTAAGAATTAACTGTAATTAACTAAGATCTGATTTTGGTTGCGAGAGACCGTCCTGATCCGTCCTGGTTACAACCGTTGTGCTTGACGAGAGTCTTGTTTGCTGTGAAACACCATTCAAGCGGTCCCGGGCCGTCGGGGTTGTTTCTGAAGAAGCACTTTTTTGCAGCAGGATTGCGAAGGACGATCTCAAGATCTACTCTGCAAACTACCAAAGGAACCAAACCAAAAATAAAGCTATGCGGAGGCTGTGAAATCTGTGAAACACAAAGAGTGACCAAGCTGAGTGCAGCTTCCCTCATCGCGTCTTGCGCTGCTTCTTCACGTAGTCTGTCAAGTGCAAAGGGAGTCGAAATGCCGGCGTTGCCGGGGCTTGCTTGCCAAGGAAGAAAAGGACGTAAGCATTGTGGTTCAGAAGTTGCTCACGAAGCTTCCCTGCCAAAAGAGAGAGTTGATCTTCCTTGACTTTTTAAATGTGAGTTATCAACGATTTTCAAGTCACGGTCGCTACTGATACCTGAAGCTGCGGGTCGCTGCGACCACTGGAGCAGCTTGCCAAATTGGTCATATACCAAAAAAAGGAGAGACACTGAAAGAAAAAAATGAGCTAACCCACTGCCAAAAAAGGCGCTTGCTTTCGCTCGGGAAGCTGAGCTTTCCAGCATATTGGCCTGTCCTGCGAGCAACTTCTGCTGATATGCCATGCTCCTCAGAACTAGCGGCCAAAANGAAGCTGAGCTTTCCAGCATATTGGCCTGTCCTGCGAGCAACTTCTGCTGATATGCCATGCTCCTCAGAACTAGCGGCCAAAAATTCGTGCACGGCATCACTGAGGGTTCCAGGACCAGTGAAGTCAATGGTCTTCTGAACCTTCCAAAGGAACTTCTCGCGGACAATTTCCAAGGTTCGAAGGAGCACAGGGTTGCTTGGGGCTGATGCTAAGAACCAATTCTCAAATTGCTCCACGCGCGAAAAGTCGACCTTCTGCCTATCTGTTTCTTCCAAATAACTTTGCAAGACTGTAAGTGGGCGCTGGCATAGTAGTGTCCTCTGGATGCACCTTTGCCCGAGTGGATGATACAGTAGTGTGGTACACTTCGTACTCCTAATCGCCAATCCACAAGCTCTTGTCTACTTCTAGCTGGGTTTGCTCTTTTGTGTACTCAAATGTCTGCATATCAAAGCTGAAACGATTGAAGCAAATGCAAAGATGTGACGGTGGTCATGTAATTCTTGTCCACTTCACCGCGTCTCCTTCCCGCAGTTGTCACACTTCAGATTTTTTTTGGGGATCACCGGATCATCCGTTTCTTCCAGGTTTCATCACGGACGATCTTGCCACAGCGACATTTGATGTTCTCCGGTAGCTCACCAGAAAACACTTCTCTCAGAAGACCTTGATCGATCTTGATCGCTGCCACCTAACTTGTCAAAGAAAAAGGGCAGGATCTTGGTCACATCCTGCTGCTGACCCATCTGATAGTTAGCTGGTAAGGCCTCGAGGATATCATGATCCCCAGTCAGCGCCATCTTGGCAAACTGCTTCTCAAAAAGCTCCACAAGTTTCTTTCCCACTTTGAAGTCCTCCTGATCAATTTCTGATGGTTTGGCTTTCAGCTTCAAGCTGAAGCTGTAAAGGCGCCACACGGAGGCGTCAGTGAGGAACAACCCCTGAATGCCTGAATGAAGCTGTTGAGGTGACAGGTGTTGTTAAAGTTAAGCAACCCCACACACGGCGGTCTGCGCCATGTTGCTTTCGATTTGCAGTGCAGTAAGGGTAGGGGAGAGAACTCTGTTTCGCTTGTCAATGCTTGCATGCATTGTTCTTCCTGCATGTGCATGCCTGGTTGGCGGGTCTGTTGCTGTTGGCCTTGTTCTTCGTCACCTTCTTCCGTCACCGTCTGCTTTGCATTGTTTTGGGTTGCTGGGACACCTGGTGACGTTTGGACAGCAGGGAACTCATTTGGCGCACTTGCCATCTGCCCTGCCCAGTATGATGCGGTCCCAAATCTCACACTAGCAAGCGGGCTCCTATTTGGGGCACCAGCAGATACGCATCCCAGTACTTCTCTTCCAGGGGTTTCACCTCCAGCACAAGGAGCCACGGGAGGATCGTGGGGCGCAAATGTCGGATATGTTGGATAAAACGTCCCAGCTGGCATGTGATCCATCCGTCCGCAGCCGCAGCCATAGAAAGCACAAGGCGCGACAGCAGCCATGAGCTTCGCCAGGCCCTCAGCCTACTTGCTAGTGCGATGTTGTGCCGATGAGCCTAAGCCATGTTGCTGCTGCTGTTGGGTGTACTCAATACTGTTCAGGTCCTTTAGCAAACGACCCAAAGCTGCGGAAATGCGGATATTGAATGATATAGATGTGGAAACATTTGGAAACGTGACCATGTCATACAATGGTCATCAGTACTGATCTCACCTTGGAATTCCTGGTCAACAGAGCCCCACCGCCCCACCTGGCAGGAGAGGTCATCAAACCTCGGGTCATGAATCATGGGACCCGGAGCATGGAGCTGAAACCCCGAGAAAATTGGATGAGTCCCGGAAATCATGGCTTTAGATGGACGAAAATCTGTCAAAATTAAGGTTGGTGAAGTATCTAAAACCATCGAAATCGGATGATTAAAGGCTTGAGGAAACCTTTGCAGATTGAAACCCTGGTTGTACCATGTCTTGCCAAATATGGAGGTTTCAACTGCAAAATGTTCCATGAAACACTAAAGCTGGGACTCGATTCACGCTCCGTTCTGGCTCCTCAGGCCCAGCATTTCAACCATTTCCCACTGGACTCAGACAGCTACCCGCGGTCAGCATGCAAAGAGAAGAGCCTTTATGAATCAAAAAAAAAAAAACAAATGCCCACCTGGAGCAATGCTGTTTCTCAACATCTTTCCAATGGTGCAGTTGCTTTTTTTGAATTCGCCACTTTCTTGGGGGGGTCACCTATAGCGAAACATCACCAGCAATCCCACATGTTTTGTTCGCCGGCCCATGCGGACCCATGACAACTGGGGACCCAAACTGCTTGCCGTGGCGTCCCGGTCGGCCGCAAGATCCCTCCTGGAGTCGTTCGCACCGTGGTCAATGCGTGGCAAGATATCTTGCCTGTGAAACCACCAGAATGTCTACTTCAAAATCTTCTTGCGATATGTTGGCATCGCAGAGCAGCCACTCTTTTGGACATCATCCTTTCAGGATCTGATCGTGGTACGGCTCAGAATTTCTTTAGTCTTTTTGAGGGACTTCACCTTGGATCCGTATCAAATTTTCAGGTTCTGAGACGTACCATACCTCGTCTGGGTCTTTTCTGTGCCGATCAAACAAGCTCATGGAATCATTTTTCCGCTCGAGCAGCCGAGCGGACGAGCCTGAGGCTGGTTTTGCCCTCTGTATCCAGGAAAAACTCATCGGTGGGACGCCAAAAAGCTGGTGAAGCACCAATGAATTCCACAAAGCGGGAACAAATTTAGGAGTTTGTATGTTGAGGAGAAAATTACCCGTTGGGAAAATAGGCGGGGTACCCCTCGATTGTTCGGACGTTTTTGTTGGGCGCAGTCATTCAATCGATTTAACCAAGCTGGCCTAAAGAAAAAGTCCAACATCCAGGTTTGTTTCATCTTCACTCATACTCTGTCACTTCAGGGCTTGATAACAATTTATAGTGACCAAAGAGAACCATGCCAAGCATGTCTCAAACATCATGTTTATCTTTCAAAATTATGAAACCTCCGAGATGCTTTCAGATCCATCCCAAACCAGGACGAAGTCAACTCGTTGGGCCTTGGTTCCAGCTCGCCTTTCTTTCGCCTTTGTCCTGTTGTTGGATGTTTTCTTGGACAACACTTGGACAATTGCATGGATAAAAATTGGATATAATATGATATACTTGGATGGCCATCCTCCAGCTTGTGATGGGAAATGATGGGGAATGTCCACGACATCGACATCGACTTGTGGCCCGACTCAGATCAGTCAGAGTCTCCTGTTTCATCTTCTTCGCCTCCTGGGAAAAGGTGCGAAAGTTTTGCAAGAAGTCCAACTCCCGTGCGATTCCTTCAAGGAGACCAGCATTGCTGGGCATGGCTGGGTATGTCCACATTTCCATCATCCAATTGCTTGGTGCTTTATCATGCTGTTTCCCCCATTGAAAAACAGTAGCCAGTCTGAAAAAGTAGCCAGTCGGGGGACAATGCTAGGAAAGACAAAAAGGAATAATAAACCCCGAACAAGACAAGGTCCATGATATTTAGCCATTCCCAGGTTGTGATGTGTTGAGGGAGAGCGACTATTCCGAGACTATTCCGCCAGTCTTGGGGTGAACTGGAAGCAAGACCTTCCACTTAGTTGCTGGTAAGTGGGGTTATGTAGAAGCTATATAATTGTTCATAAATGGGATAAACATGGATAAACCATGAACAATACCACTTAGGGAACCTATTCACCAGGCCTAGTAAGCACTTGCTCACTGGCTTGCATGGAAAACTTGAAACCTTCTAAGGAACTTCTAAGCCGTCCTTTATCATTGTTTCACTGGGGGGTTCAACTGCAAGTGCCTCAAACCTCGCCTGGGAGCACGCATGGTGGAACTCATGTGATCTCCATCCAGTGGAAAAATGTGTGGCCACAGCTCGTAGGCGCGCAAATCGCCCTGGCGTCGCAATTTCGCGTCGCAAACAACGACCATTTGGGCTGGTGAACTAACATAGCTATGGAAAATCACCATTTTTAATGGGAAAATCCACTATAAATGGCCATTTTCAATAGCTATGTTAGTTTACCAGAGGGTACCACCTAATAGGTCAAAATGTTGGACCCCTTGGGGCGCCGGCCGAGGAACAAGAGATTTTGGTGTTGAGCATTGCTCAACCGTTCCATCATACATTTTGAAGCTTCCTCTTGAAGAAATGTGCTTGTACCCCTACTGTTCCTTGTTTACAACATAACTTATCTTCCGATACGACTATATCCATCTTTTTGTTGGCCAATCGCGGATACCCTGCATGTTTTTGGGTAAAAGATTGAAGATTATGATGAACATGAATCAACCCTTTACCAAGCGTACCCAGGATACTCCACATATCAGACCTATGTTGTTGAAGAATCTATAGGTAGAACCCATTGTTGAGGTTGTATTAAGGTGGAATTGTTTTACTTAAATCGTCTTATCTAATCCTGATTGTATGTATGTAACAATTCTTCTAGCCAGGAATGTTTGTTGTTACTCCTCACCTGAGAGAGCAGCATCCCGTCCACATCATTGATGGGTTGCGATCGAAGGTGACTCAGCACTGCTGGGATGGAAGCTGCCTGGATGCAGCAGTCAGCAGCCGACTGGCTTAACTGGGGGCTTATTTCATTGATATATGATGACATATTAGTATATTATATAATGTGTATGTCTTGAATACAGTATATGCATGTATATACAGTTTCTGTGCATCATACTATATCAATACATATACATATACTTTATTCATTGGTATATGTGTGATATAAGATGATATAAGATGATATAAGTAATATCGAAATACTTGAGATGATCTTATAGGGTGGGATTTCATGGATATCGCGCGAGATGATGTTGGCGGTGAGGCTCCGAAACTCCGGGGATGGCCGGGATCACCCACCATGGTTGAGGAATCAACCTGTGCTGTGGCAATGATTGCTGGTAAATATTGATAATCTGCACATGTCAAGTTCACAACCATCTACAGTACTTTTTCCATCTTTGTCCTGTTGCATCCTGCATCAAGTATTGAATGATTGTTAGGATATGTAAGGATGGGGGAAAGCATCCAAAATAAATGGCTTAGGCTTATATTTTTTCCAGTTCGTAGACAAGATGTACGTATACGTAATTTGCCAGGTTCATTCTAGTGCTATGCACCTCCCTAGTTGCAAGTTGCCCATCCCACCCAGGGTCTAGCCACCGCTATCTCCGCACCTTCACCAAATAGGCTCCAGTGCCGGCATAGTGGAAGGCAGGCCCCCAAAAGTGCCACCAAAAGGTCTCCTATGGCGACCGGATGAGCGGATGACATCGGATGACATCGGATGATCCGGGATGAACGGTGGAAAGTCCCTGGAAAGATAGCCCTCAGTGAAATGCATCTGGGATTGAGGAGCTTGACAATTGTCCATGCAGCGAATTTCTTGAAATGGAGACTTGCGCAACCCAACATCAAACACCCATGGGAGCCTTGAAGGGTCGCCGCATCAGATAGGCGTCAGGACACTGACCTTCCTCAGCGTCTTCTCCGCTTTCCATGTTGTCGCCGATGTCGTCGACGGTGGGTGACACTTGATCCAGGGTCTTCTTTAGCTGATCCACCAAAGTCTGCCGCCCTGCAAAGGCCTGGAGAAGTGCAACCCCTCACAAGGCCTGTAGGATTCTTGAGAGGATGTTTACGGCATTTACGGAATTGTCCTGCAAAAAAATGAAGGATGAATTGAAGGATTGCAAAGTATTGCAGGTGGCTGTTTGGCCAGGCTTCACCTGCACATCCAGCCTGTTGACACTGGCACTTCACCAAAAATACAGTACCAGAACATACCAGAACCACACAAAAGCATCATCTTTTCTTGAACAAACACCTCCCAAGAGCCCATTTTGATAGAAGTGTCAGTGCTTCCAATTCCAAGGATTTCCATGGGTCCAAAACTGTCCGCCTTTGCAGCCACTTGGAGAAGCGCGCTTCTCTGGGTGATGTTCCTCCTGACCCATTTTCCAGCCAAGAAACTCCATGTTCAGCTCAAAACTTCGCCATTTCATCTGTGCAATATGGAGGAAAAAAACATTTGGATGCTTAAGGCCACCACAACCAAGACGGAGATTGATGATGCCGTTGTGTCATCTTCATGTATAGCAACCTCCCAAAAAAAAATAATGTGGAAAAGTGTGCCACCAGGATGGTATAGACCCAGCTCCTGATGCTTCCAGTTTTGGTGGGTGCACCGTACAGGATCCGGGACATCCAGCCACCCTGACCTGGGCGTCAGCAGGATGCACAAAAAAAGCAGCAGCTGGGGGAAGCTTTCGGCCTGGCAAATATCCCTCCATGTTCGAAATGAATCGCAAAAAACGATGTTTAACGAATTTATATCAAGATATATCAAGTCTTTCACAAGAGATGATGGCTAAATGATGTCTGAATGCTAACGATTTCCTGCACGCAACCCTGACCCCAACGTTCTGAAAAAGTGCTTCCCAAGGGCCATGTAGAAGGGGCGATCGCATCTGTTCCATGTCTGGGGAACCATTGGTTGAATCACATTTTTAATTGGGAATCCCCACAAAATATTCTCGATTCTTCTAGGCTACCAGTTTGTGTTAGCGAAATCTCCAGCTCTGTTTCGGTGAAAAAAAACTGCCAACAATCTCTTTGTGTGCTTCCCTCTAAAAACGGATTGGTAGGAAAACTCCATAAAACTCCTATGTTTTTGGCGCAGAAAATTCTGCAAACACCCAGAGATAGTCAGAGATATCCAGGCACTCTGGAGCCAGGACAGAAGAGCCATGCTGGTCTGATTCATCACAATACCTCCGGCCGATCAGGAAACTCGAACATTGACCATGGCAAACTGGTGACCCAACGACAAAAATGGAGAGTTGCATTGGCGAAAGCAGGGATACCCCATGTGTTGGCTTCCCGTTGCCTAGAAAGGATTAGAAAGGATCAGTAGAAAGGAATTCAAAGGATTAGAAACGAATTCAAAGGATTAGAAAGGAATTCAATGGATTAGAAAGGATTAGAAAGGATTGGAAAGGATTAGAAAGGATTGGAAAGGAAAGCTGGTGGAACGAGAGGACTGTAATCAAGTAGCCAAGGTGGATGGGACCAGCAACATTCCCTTGCAACGACAACTGCAGGGATCACCCAAGCCTCAGGATGATAGGAACACTCGCTGCGTCTGCTACAACCCCGCATCAGCGAAAAACACCGGGGTGTAATGGGGTGTAGGCCCTGTGTAGGCCAAATTTATTGGTCAAGCTCCATATTAAATGACAATGTTGGAGGAATATTCCCATGTTCATACAGAACCAGATAGTAACATGGTTGGTTTTGGCCCATGCCCTTCCCCCTCTTCCAAACCTGTCTCAGGCTTTTCCTGCAGGTCCGCCGGTCGAGAGTAGCCCCAGCCAGATACCTGGCGACGAGAATGAGTTTGTAGCTTGCAGGTTCACTACAAGATTGGTTTGTTCCCAATTTATGGCAATATCAATGCGGAAAATGATGAGAAACTAGTGAAGTTTGAGTTTTCAGGGTACCCTACTCTCAAATAAATCCACATCTGAGACCAATGAACCAATTCTGAATCCGAAACCATCGAAACACCCAGTCTGTGGAAGGACATCTATTGCCCATCACTTGGAGGTGCATCCCAGTTTGTTTAAGTGGTTGAGAAACCAATGTAGAAAAATGAACCGGGTTGTATTTTGTGTATTCCATGTATATAAAACACACACACAGACACATTATATCATCATCATCACCACCACCACCATCATCATCATCATCATCATCATCATCATCATCATCATCATCGTCATCGTCATCGTCATCGTCATCATCGTCATCATCGTCATCGTCATCATAATCAATTATCATTCTCAATATATAATATACTGGGTATGCGTGAAAATTAAAGACCTGGGGGATCACAGATTGATTTTAGTCAATCTTTAATACCAAGCAACAAGTCTTGCGGGGTACCCAATTTTGACCCATACCCTTATCATTATCATTATCGTTCTCATTAATCATTCTCATTGACATTCATCACTATCAATATCATTGTTATTATCAGTGTCACAGTGTCATCATCATTATTTGCTTCTATATATATAATATGTGTATATATGTGTGTATGTGTAAACATATACAAAGTGTACATGTGTATACAATTGTATCAATATATGCACATCACTTGGTGAAACTGCTAACACCCCCCCATACCAACCGGATTATCGCTCTTCGCACCTTCAGTAGGGACCAATCACTTGGTGCACAGGCTAAGGTGTTGTCGATCAGCTCCGCCCAATTTGGCCTGTAGTGAAAAAAAGGGCCATGGCGCAATGGCCACGGGTCAAGGTGACTGGAACAGTAACCATCTACAACTGGCTCATTTGGGTCATTTTCAATGGCTCTGTGAAATTACCAGAGGGTACTGTAGTTGGGTCTGGCTCCAAAAACAAATACCCCAAAAGTTGGATGATTTAATTTCAAAAATGCCCCATCGAATTAGCAACATACAATATCCATCTTTGCGTGAGATCGACTCACATATCCCCGGTATGCATCTTAAACCCAATTGGAGAGTCACTAGACACGTGGTAAGAGGCCTCCATCCAAATCCGCATCCAAATCCGCATCAAGACAGGTGGGCAATAGACGTCTTCAAAGGCTATTCTGATGAGCGGCTGACAATATGACTCCATTCATGGAATGTTTACTAGTGCTACTGTACCTGGTTGCTATATTATATCTAGTATCTAAAAAATACAACAGTCAATAATGCTAGTCAGTAGGCTTACTGATGTTAATCATAATTCGGAACGTCTTCCCTACTCTGCATGCGTGATGGAATCAGAAGTCAAGGCAAGCTGCGGGATCTCAACGTCATCCTCCAGGACCTCGGGAAACATCATCAGCTTCCTCCCCAAAAAATCATGAAAATGGTCCCCAAAAAAGGCATACTGGCATACTTGATGTTTAAGGACGAACACTGACATCCCCCCCAAAAAACGAAGCTGAGAATCACACCTAGATGATGTATATTGACTTCTTGTTTTGCCACTGCCAAGAATTAGAGAATGGGTCCCAGTGGGATTTATTCAATGACTTTCTTTTTGATCTGAAATTCAATGCAATCGCATGCGGTTAACGGCCAGGCCAATCTGTTGAGTTTCCGGCCAAACCGACCTGGTTCGGTTGCAGCAACCTGAGGACAAATCGGCATTGGCAACGTAACTCAATTTAGTCTATCTATAGACATATAAAACAAGCATGGAAGCGGAAATCCTCCATTTTCAATTGGAAATTCGCCGAGTCAGCCAAAAGGTCATGTTCCACATTCTTGGATGCTGATCTCCTGATCAAGAGCCTGGCACCGGAACACCCAAATAGCTGGGAAGAGGATGCCAATCCCCCATTTTTTGAGGAAAAATCATTTGTATTGCCACATCAATTATCATAATGAATCCCCATGTTATTATTGTTATTTTTGTATTGATCATAACACATCTCCATATCTTATATGGATCACATTCCATCAGATTCCCCCGCTGGCTCACCTGTGAAGCTTCTCCAGCAGCTCGCTGTGACTCACGTAACAAGCCTTAGGCACAGCGCAACAGGCTGAGGTTGGGTCAGGTGGTTGACCAAGCCATGGGTAAGTCATGTTAAGTCATGTTAAGTCATGTTAAGTCATGTTAAGTCATGTTAAGTCATGTTAAGTCAACCATCTAAGACAATGGCTAGTACTTGATATTGACATGAAGATATCTGAAGTATGCAGTATGAAACAATAATATTGGATAACATTGAGACAGCCATCTACTATCTTCCTGAGATCAAGTGAGGATCATATGGACAATTCACCACCAAGCCATAGATATATCACTGGGGATTTTAATTCATGGCCATGTAGCGGAAAAATTCGGGGATGTTGTCAAAAAACGGGGATATGTCATCAACAAAATCATGACCAACAAATGGTGATGATATCTGTGCTAGTCCCAACTCCAGTGATATGAATCTTCGCAAGGAAACAACCCGCAAAAGTGAGTTGCAGCTGCTAATCTTCCCAGGAAATAAGTACAAATTACAAACTATAAATTCATAGATATGGGATCCCGTTACAGTAGCCGAAGATATTTTTTAGTTCATAGCAGATCTTGGGCCATGGAGATCTGGACCTCTCCTGCCCGCAAATGGGATTTAACCTCGCGCTGCCAACAAAGAGACCACGGTGGCATTCACGACGTGGTCCTGCTGGCATCTGGATGTGTCGGTCACCCTTTAGCAACCGTTTCCATAGTCAGCTGGGGTTCCCAATCAAAAACGGCTGAAGCCAACCCTTTCGCCAAAGACATGTGTGCTATTCCAATGTACTGTTGAGCTCTGGCACTTTGGCATGAATCTCCAAACTCCAGATCACATAGATCGAGGACGATTCTCGTTTTTGAGTAGATCGGTCTTACTGCTGGCTCCGCCCATTCCCAAAGTACTCTCTCTGGGGCTTAAAAACCTTCAAAATGGGGCTCTAATGGACCTACCAGTGACTATCATTTTTTGATCCAACTTTGGAGTTTTGACTGCAGTGACTGTACCTACTACTGAACTCAAGTCTGGGAACCAAGCTAAATATGAACGACCCAACTTCCACCAACCCAGCTGCCGACCCCCACCCCATGAGCAGGATTCAAGAGCTCAGAGGACAGGTTCTGCTTCGTCACATACTTCTCATCAAACCTTGAGAAAGGGCGGGTCAAACACCAGCCGCCCTAAAAGATCAATGGGAAGAATACATCCCATTCCACTTTAATACATGTTATATACATCATCCCAAATAAGGGTAAAACCGGATAATAACCCACAAGTGGGGATGCTTTATGGATTGGGTTTACCTCATTGTCTGTTTGCTTTTACTAGTCAAATTGTCTATGAGCTGCCCGAATGGCTTGGCTGGAAAGTGTGCTATACACCCCGTGTCTCAAACTTAGCTTAAGCTCATCCCCATAATAGCAAATCTTCCCAACATGGGATACCAAAATGAATGGATCCGATACTAGTAATACTAAACCGGGCTCCAACGGGACACGGAATTCTTTCGGGTGCAGGGATCAGAAAAACAAATTTCTTTGCAACTGATGTGGCTAGGGGTCACAACGTAACCCAAGCTGGGATGGCAATAGTAACAGTGAAGCCTTTCCACCATTGAGGAGTGGAGCAGCCAAGAACGGGTATTAGTAGCAGAAAAGAAACCAACCTGCCAATTTGAGGTTTGGATCCCAGAACATCTGGTAACAAAAGGGATTTCGAGAACAACTCAAAGTTCGTGAATGACCATAATTGTACATAATTCTAGTTATATGATCTTTATCTGTTTATCCACCATTTAGTAGTTGTCAAATTGATCAAACGGTTAGCATCCAATGGCGATGGATTTCATCCACCATTCAACCACTCCCTGCGTAACTCAGCTTTCCACTGCCCCAAAGTGATCTGTTCTCGACTGATCGCCTGACATCACCACAAGGCCATTGCAGAAATGAGCTGCGTGGAGCCGCCTCTGAAAATTGTGGAACCCCAAAAATCCATGGAAAAAAATGATTTGTCAACAAGATTTTTCTTGTTGGAAACATATGGAAAGAGCCTTTTTGTGGCTTACACCGAAGTTTTCCAGTGGGATAACACATGGACTGGAAAGGATCTGCCACCGCCAAGGCACTGGAAATCTCAACAAAGGCAGACCGGCTGCTTTTGCCTCAGTCAGGGGCAAAATCACAATCCACAGCGCCTGGCAGGATATGTCACAAAAACAACATGGTACAAGTATACCAGTATACCTCCAATTCTATCGAGTGACAAGTTTCATGCTCATTTGGAGCTTTCCTAAGTCATAGAAGATATAGAAGTACCCCCAAATCATCCAAGTCATGGTTACTTGGGTTTAGTATTAGAAACCCATCCACAATGGTACTCATCCATGGTAATCATCCACAGGTTTCCTATTGAAACCAAGAGCCAGGCCTGGGCCTCCATATGTTTCCGTCGCTCCACCTGCGCAAGAGCTGGCGGAAAGGGACAATGATGATAAACCATGGGGATACCATTCGGGATACCACTGGGGATACCAGGATATTGATGAATAATGATGAATACCCCATTTTTTGAAACAAACCCATGACTTATGAAACATCCTGAAAAGCCCACAAAATCCACAAATCTGCGGGGTCTCAGTGTTCCGCAGGGTCTCTTTGGTTCAAGTTCGTCAAAAAGCCTGCTAGAAAATGGCTTTGTCTGAAAATAGGGTAGTCGTTTGTCATCACCTTCCGGACTAAAGTTTCATTCTAGAGGTATTCCCCATTTTCAGACACATCCATAAATCACTACATCCCTACTACATCCCATTAACTCCGAATTAATATCCCATGTATCTCAGTAAATCCTCATCAATATCCCACACATTGGCCAAGGCTTTGATGGAAACAGTCCTGGTCGCCCCGGTCCTCCGTGTCAACGTTGATGTAGTAGGCCAAAAGCTGTGTTGGCCGAATGGAGCTTGTTACCACTTGTCGTTGAAGCAATGAGATTTCAGCCTGACCCAGCCAGAGCATATTTGGTTTTGTCGCATGGGGTACCATAGGGTACCCCAACATCTAATCATTTATCCATTTCCCCATTCAAACACATTAAAATTGTGCTAAGTCTGAGCTAGGATCATCGACGCTACCACCCTAAGCAAGTCCAAGCTAGACCTGGGCAGTCAGTAGTCTCACCGGGTTGGTTGAAGCGAAAAAACTACACCACTGTAAACCGTCCTTTTGGATGGTTTTTTCACGTGAAACAATGCGGGTGGTCCGGCAGTTGTTCCCTTCATGCAATTCTCGGTGAATCAGTTCACCTCATGCACTAGTAGTATAACTCATATGCAGAAAGAAGCACGATACCACAGGTGGTATTACCTGGACAAGCAGCAGAATGTTAGTTCACAGAGAATTTCAAGAAATTCAAGAAAAAGAGTTCAAGAAAAGATGGATGGAAGCTGGTATACGCGTGGTTTCTAAACCGCTAAAACCAATAGATACCTAGGGGATGTCTCAAAATTGGTAACCCCCCCCGCGCCCTCCAACTCCGGCGCCTCGGGCTGGGGGAGCCCTTCGATCCCATGAGGTCCAACAGATACCTCGATGGCCTCAACAGCCAGGAAGAGGAGCCACTGGAGCCACATCGCTGATGGACACCTCAGGGGCCCGAGACCTGGGCGATCACCTGCTGAGATCATGGATAATTCCATGTGAACTGTGACAAAAACTCTGATGAATTTCATGTGTATTATTGTGTGTTATATCTTTGGGACCCCCAAATATCTGGCTGATTTTCAATACAGATGGGATTGCATCCCTAGCTTTGCCAAAGCAAAAACACGTCATCCCATTGCCACCTGGAGGGACCTGTGGCTGGGGGCCCCGGCTTGTTAGCTATGAACAAGAATGGGCTTAGGATAACATAAAAATGAAGCCATCAGAACGTGAGCGCCCGCAAAACCCGGGGCTTGAGCCAATGACCATCGATGTGTAAAAAATGACATTCACGCATACCAAAGGGGTTGTGTGCGATCTGTCGTTTGTCTATCTGACTGTCCATATATCCTATTCTATCCCATCCTATTTATCTATATGAGTAGCGGACGAAATTCTCTGTTAAACTTAATACCATGCACAAATTAGGGCCGTCCCCTATCGGTTGTGAGGATTTCAATACTCCCGAGATATCGCAAATGGGGTATCGGTATAGGGTCGTCCCCTATCGGTTATGAAGGTTTTGCGCAACCTCAGAAAGGCCAAGGCGAAGCAAGATGAAACTAGTAGTATATACAATAGTTGTGTTGGTTACTCTTGTCGGTTACTCATATATCTTTCTACCTATCTATTCATCTACAATTTGTATGTTCATGTATACTATGATCCATACAAGGTTGCCATGGTGATCGAGCACACGACGAGCCGAGCACGCCAAATGAAGACATCGTTCGCATTTCCACCCAGGATTCAAGCTCTAAACAGCCCGGGAAATGGCGTTTCTTGCCCGTCCTTGGCGGAAATACCCCAATTAGTTGGGATATGGGGCACCTGTAATGGTGAATGTAATGGTGAAATATATCCACTTTCCTCACTGGAACTGCTCCGCCGCGTGCCTGTCCTGGAACTCCTTGTTGCATTTAGTTCATCCTGAGAGTGACATCAGCCCGGTTGCAAAAAGTGTCTAGATATGCCTCACTACAGGCTTGCTGGAAGAAGGGTTCCAAGAATCTATTACAGTAGGAATGACACAATTTTTGAAGTGGTGTTGTGTCAAATGTAAGAATAAAGAACCATCAGTTTTTGGCGGGTGCAGCTGAATAGCAATGTAATTCTGATTATATCTGAGGGATAGAACATTGCAACATACCTTGCTTAGGTCACAAGCTCCTTCTGCATGTCACCCGTCCAAACAAAACAAAAAAAAAGAGTCCATAGCTTTCCAGATGGCCTGCAATTTGGCGTTTTGACGTAGCAAGTCTTGTACTCGCCCATCACTTTTTTGTCTCTCCTGCTTCAGCTGTGATACTGTGCGTTCCCAAATTCACAAACACAGAACAGTGCTTCAAGAAAGAGCAAGTCTTGGGAATCACACACTTGTCAATTCACATCTGTCGGATAAAAAGAATTGAGGTCCCCTGCTATCCCTGCGCAGGCAACCCTATTTAAATGATATGAATGGTATCTTTCGTCCCAGCCCTTTACCAGTCTTCGTCCCCATTGAACAAAATATGGCTGCATTTATACTCTTTTTTTATATATCTAGTGACCAACACAAAGATGTATTGAAGTACCACTGTCCCATGCCATGAGAAAGTAGTTGATTAATGTGGACCACCATAGTTTCCAATCAACTAGATTCCCCATAAGCCTCGGATCGCTCCCCGAGCAAGGCTTGTTGCAAGCGGCGACCACGCTCACCATAGGCATGGAGCACCTCCGGGCAACGTGTTTGAACGAGGAAACTTGAGGAGGTGCTTGTGGATGGTTAACCCATACTCTAGTTACATGTATATCATGTATATACATATATATATATATAATTATATATATATATGTTATCATATATATAGAGACATACACACACACACATACATATAGAGGTATATGCATATCTACGTATACACAAAAAAAAATGCACTATGTAGTTACATGATTTCTGGAGACAGTTCCGTGCCTAGATTCCGCCCACAGCCTCCGTGCAGAGGCTCCACAGGCCTTTCACATCCAGTGCGATGCGTCCACCTCTGGGGTTCCAAGCTGCTGAGGTTTCTTATCGGGCTGTCTTGAGCTAGATTGTAAATCCCAAACGTAAGTGGTGTATATTTGAGGATGTATACATATTTATATATATATATATATTTGTATATGTGTGTGTGTGTGTACACCCTGCAGAGCATTTGTGGATGGCTAATACTTAGAATTGGGAAGCCAAAACACGACCAGAATGAACAATTTTTAGTAAAGCCTGCCATGGGTTTGGGGGTCCCCAATTTAGAGAAAGACCATGTCTTGGGAATTCTGGGATATATCCTAATGTCACCCCAAACGGACACGGGAGATGTTTGGGAGATACCATAGTCAGCAGCAAAATGATTACTGACTTCAAGTATCATCCAGTAGCAGTTCTTTGCCTGCGGACATCTATCCTTGTTGACTTTCTTGAAAGGAAATGTGAACCAATCACTGGCGGTTACCGTCTAGAATCGAACATTCAACAGGCGGCAAATGGCTGTTCTCAATCTTCAGTACTCAAACAATCCACGCTATGGATAGGATAAAATCATTCTCCCTATTAAAGTGCCATCACTTGGAGTATACCCCATTTTCAGACAGACCCATTTGACGTCGTGAAAACAATCAGGCCACCCATGGCCACCCCCCTCACAGCCTGCAACTGAACGATGCGGCACCTTTCAGGCGCAAACTGCTGGAAGTTCCAAAGTTCCAGGAAGTTCCATAGAATCCCTGAGCAATGGATGATGAATCCCATCCTGCTGGAAGTTCCCATTGATTTTCCCATAGGAAGCGCCTCTCGGAAGCCATGGCGACGCAGCAGCCGACTGAACTGAAGGAACTCTTCAGCCATGGAGTCCTGTGTGGGGAAATCGGCGGAATGTGGTGGATTTCATGTGAAACTTAGCGATGGTGGGCTTAATGTGGCTTAATGGGAAAATCAATGGGAAAATAATCTATGTGAAGTCTCATGTCAAGTTTTGACCTGACCAAGAAACCATGTGCCGCAGAAATCGGTGCAGAACATCTAAAAAAAGTTGCAGGTTTTAGGCATTTCACAAAGGACCGCTGCTGGGAGAATAACGGCATTAATCTAAACTACAAACTAAGCCTTTCAGAAATTGCAGTTAGGTTCAGGATGGTTTCCTAACATGATGACAAGTGATGATATGTTTATATATCCCAGTCTCATGGACAGCCAATTGCAAAAAGAAAAAGACGCAGGCAGGTGTCCAACCTTTGAAAAGCGGCGAAATGCGACCCGTTCCATGGAGTTTCTCCACCTATTCGTATGATTCACAGCCATTCCTTTTAAAAGAGTCTTGGATCCACCACATCCAACAATGGCCACACATGGCTGGGCGCCATGTGTGGCGCCTCTAGGTGCAGATCATCCGTCAAGTCTGCAGAAGATGCCTTAGATCTGGGATTTTCCAGCTCCGAACTGGGGGAAACCCTGCTGGGAAGGCACTGCCAGTCGCTTACTACAGTATCTTTATCTTGATGGCTCTATAAGGCTATGATGCTTTGTTGTTGTTGTTGTTGTTGTTGTTGTTGTTGTTGTTGTTGTTGTTGTTGTTGTTGTTGTTGTTGTTGTTGTTGGTGGTGGTGGTGGTGGTGGTGGTG
>BGPT01000162.1:73401-97540 GCA_003297045.1 Symbiodinium sp. clade C Y103 | reverse complement strand
GCCAAACTTGGGCTCAACATGGCCCAACATGGGCCCAACATGGGCCCAACATGGGCCCAACATAGGCCCAACATCCCTCAACATAGGCCCAACATGGGCGCAACATGGCTCAACATGGGCCCAACATGGGCCCAATATGGCTCAACATCGGCCCCACATGGGCCCAATATGTCTCAACACGGCCCAACATAGGCCCAACATGCGCCCAACATGGCTCAACATGGGCCCAACATGGGCCCAATATGGCTGAACATCGGCCCAACATGGGCCCAACACGGCCCAACATAGAGCCAACATTGGACCAACATACTCCAACTTTGGAACTCCCAAGCTAACACTCCGGTGCGGNCAACATAGAGCCAACATTGGACCAACATACTCCAACTTTGGAACTCCCAAGCTAACACTCCGGTGCGGGCGGTTGTCGTCGCGAAGCGACCAGAATATTGTTGAAGATATTGAGGCAAGAGTTCGTAGGGGTGGAAAACACCAATATATTGTAGATAAAACCACCATAAACGATCATCATTTGAGTGAAATGGACCATTCTGGGTGAGATTTCGGGACTGAAGGATAACAGAGGTATGTATCAAAGGAATCACAAAATGCTGTTTCACATCAAACTTTCCAGTCAGTTCTTGGAGGGTTTCAGAAAATTTGGCCATCCGCAAAATGGAGGTGATTTTATCCCCAATGTTTTCTCTGCCAATGGCGTCTCCAAAAAAACTTAGAGTAGCGGGTTAAGAATCAGTAGGCCATCCCTAAAATCAAGGTGACTCATCAATCAAAGTCCATCAAATTCCCAATTAGATCAGTGTTTATCCTTAATCCTTGACTCTCCCTTGTTTGGAGTCGGCGCTTCTGCCTCTGCAGTAGCAAACTGCCGAGCGGGTGGCCTCCAGCAAATTAAGATAACCCTGAAAATCTCTGAAAATAGTCCATTTTGTAGTGGAAAGCAATCTTCCAACCCCCTAGTTGAAAGGGTCTTTGTTGAATTTGGGTTACTAGTCAAGAAATGTCGAAGAGGGCCTCTCTTGACATAAAATGAATGACTCAGATATTCATGTGGTTCAAATGATCAGATCATGCGCGCAATCAACAGCATCTGCATCTTCCTGGCTGCCTGAAATGAAATGAAAGCGGGGAACCAAAACAACCAAGCGCAACAAATTTGAGGGTCCTGACAGATGTTTCCCAAGCGGTTGCAGTTTGATACCAAATATCGAATGATATCAACCCTTCAAACAGCGTGAGTCTCAAAGGAAAGACCCCCCGCTGCCAGCACGCCTGCCCCTCATTTTCCTGAGGCTGGGTATGGGGGTCACCACCCAATGGAAAAATAATCGTCAAAAGTCAAAACCTTCAAGCCAGTTTGAGAAACCATTTCGTTTTTTCAACATGTTGGCATTGTTGGCCCCAAAAAAAGACACTCCCATGTAGCAACTGGCTGCTGCTGGTCTAGTGTATGGTCAACTTGCCAGCCAACCCTAAGGGTCGTTCTTCCTAGAAATGGCTTTCCAACTTCAAATCAACAGTACCCAGGAAGAACACGTGCCCACTCCCCACCTTGATTTTCTTCGCCAGCACGTAGACTCCCAAGTCCGGATATGCACTGCTGCAGCAAGAGGGAACAACCACCACTTGCGCCTCGGATCCCAAACCGACTATGAACCTACACCCAAGCCATCAATGCCATCAGGGGGATCCGTCCCAGAACTTCCACGCCAGATTCAAGTGAGTTGCCAAAATCTGGAGAGCTGGATTCCCAATTCAGATGTCATGTGTTATCATAACCCCCATGAGACAATCAGCAAATATAATGATATATAAGCCAATATCATATCCTGTATGATACCCCTAATCTACTCCTGACAAAATTGTAAGCCCTTGAAATCCCTTAAACATATGTTCCATTCTTCCAATATTTTTAATAGGGACCTATGGAAATCCATATAAACCTGACTGAATAGTACACACCTCCATTCAAACCATATATTTCCAGAAGTTTCTATGGATTTCCATCCTTCCAATCCTCAGAGTTTCCGGTTTGGCACCTCCATGGCATATCTGTGCAGCTCCTTCACACGGAGACTCCAAGGTACCTGGGGTCTCTGAGATGTTTCCTGGAGAAAACAGGGGGCCATGGGGAACCAAAACCAAGGGATATCATGGGATATGTAGATGTCTCTTGGAGGTATAATAGAGTGGCTCAAGTTGGAAGAAGTTGGTCCGAAAATATGTCCAAATCTTGAAATTAAATGAAAACTCAACAATGGTACAAGATACTTGCAGAGAGCTGAGAGATACAGATTTTTCCCCTACAAGGCGAGAACAGGCCACCCATCCATCGACTTCGTGGTGTGCCATGGTGCCTCCATGCTGACATCCACATAGTGTGCCTTGCACCAAATGCAGGCATCCACTAAAACCTGACGATGGGATTGAGCCACTGAGGCAAGGATATACAGAGCCATGGCACCATGGAATCCATACCTTGGCTGTGTGGTACCAAATCAACCATCATGGCTTTACACTACAGATACACTTGGGATATCTTAGGATATACCACGATATACCCACCTCGCCCTCCGCGAGCATGTAGGGTCCCGCCACGTTGATGATCACATGGGCACTCCTTGGGGGGCCGGGCCTAAGGTGTGCTTGGAATCCATCGTAACGAAGTCAAACTAAATCGGCCATCCCTTCCCACCAATTTGGCATGTACCCAAAAGGAAATGGCGAATGGTGGGATGCCCCCACTTTTGCAAGCATCTCTTGTTCCATGTCCAAGTCTACTCCCATTTATAGTTGAATGAATGGGTTGCAGTAGTCAGTAGACTCAGTAGACTTGAGAGTAGCTGAATCTGCTCCAACAAGTCAGGATTGTAAAATGGTTTCAACCTGTCTTTCTTGACAAAGTGCAAGATAGTTTACCAACCTGAAAAGTTTGGGTTCAGCCATTTGGGTATGGTTACTCTTACTAACCATCCCTAACCCCCGACTCTACAATTCAGAATCAAGGCTCTTCACCAAATCGATGACCGACACCACATCATCGTAGCTCGCTGCAAGCACCGGGACGTCCTGTGTCAGGGGGGGTGGATTTCTATCACCCTTCATGCTGATGGTTGTCGCTTAAAACTTGTTGAGCCATCTATTCATCTTCTTTTCTGCGGCAGGGACATCCTGTGGTCCAAAAATGGCAGGGCATCAAGGGCATCGCCAACAGGTCTTGAGGTGGACAATGGACTCTCCTTCAACACTACGTCGGTGATACGCACTATCCTATTGGCTACTTGCATATCCTCATGCCCCTTCTTCCACATTGTTCTATCTTGTTCTATAAACCCACAATTATCTTATATTCTATTCATGACAACCCCGTCATGTTGGCAATAACACTATAATGCCCTATGCATGTGGTTACTGGACGTGGCTCCCCAAATGCAATTCCTTGCAATGGTGATTGCACAGAGTCCCTGTTCTGCAATGGATATCAATCCCCAATCAGTCGAAACAAGGCCGTCCTCCCATGGGGTGTTCTTGAACTCGCGATCGCGCATCTCTGCCACCTGCAGGTTTCGTGAGAAGTAGCTCGATGGCAAATGCCTCTCCATGTGAACAGCAAAATAGTCAGATCAAATGATCCAAAAGGATCTTGCTTCCTTTTTCAACCTGTCTTGGAAATACTCCACTGTGTTACATTCGTTTGAAATCTGGTATCATTTGATTGTCTCTCAAAACGATTGACCCCAAGAATTGCTTCGTGCTAGACATCCCCACGTTTTCTGCCCGTCCACAGCATCTGCGGCCATGGGCCAGACCTTTGTTGCGGAGCGTCCGGCCAGTGCGAAAGTGATCTCCGGGTTCAAGGGCAGCACATTTTTTCTGAGGTACCTGATGTGCCACCAGCAAAAAACACAGAAAAATGCTGAAAAAGGATGCAACATGGGTGGTTTCACTTAATGGTAAGCTGCAAAACAAAGAAGTGCGGTTTGTGTGTGTGTGTATGATTGTGTATGTTTTCTCTGTGTTTCTGAGAAGAAATGAGAAAACACTGTAGGAGTCTGGACTGAGGGCGACTTTGCGCCAATCTGGCTACACATATGCAAACTGTGCTGTAACTGTGGAGACATCACCACCAAAACTGGATCGCCCCAGGTTACAACTGACCCATCCGCCAGCATGGCAGCAAATGCAAAATCATTTGCTTGAACCTTCTGGACACTCTTGAGCTGATCCATCACTTTAATTGGAATGCAAAATCATTTGCTGAATCCTTCACATAAACTTACTTTATTCCAGTTTATGTATTCCAATGTACCACCATCGCTATCACTATCACATTGGCTCAAGTTTGGCTCAAGATAAATCGGAAGAACTGTTTTTCGGCAAGTGTTTCGAGATGTTTCGAGTCAGTGTAGCTCTGCCAAGTATCGGACTTGAGGGTTCTCGCGCAGAAATAAAAATATGAAGCTTTAATGTGCAATGTTGTATGGTAGGCTGGTGATAGCTGCGACGCTGTTAGTGTCATGCACTGACAACAAAGATTTGCGGACTCATGGATCACTTTCATGATCTGATCAGCACACAATCCTGAAAATCTGGTTGCCAAGAAATAGAGTGACCCAAGAGTTGATTGGTAAACATATGTAAACATCATCATGTTCATTCATGTTCCCTCTTAACTACTTGGCTACAAGATGGGATCCCATGTTCTGATCCAGTTTCTGTGGCCGTTTTTGGTGATCCTCACAGATTCCAGCGCACTGCATCAAGAGATAGCCCTGATAGCCAGAGGCTCCATAAATGACGAAGTCGAACTTCTTCCCATCCCACCTCAGACCCCAGAGAACATGAATACAGTAGGTCATCTGTCCCATAATTGGAATCCCTAGAATTGCTACATACATGAATCCCTGTATTAGATTCCCTATTTATGGGTTGATGACCATCCCAAATATTCAATATTGGCAATGAACCCGAGTTTTGATCATGGCACGTGTGCATCCCAGGCGATCATGTCTTATCAGTTTTTGTGCTGTGTCATCGTGGGTCATGATGCGTCATGACGTGCAGTGATGATGATCATGTTCATCAGACTACTAATGACGATTGTCGTCATGATCGTCATTGACATGGGTGTCTCAAAAAATTGGAGACAAACCCAAATGATAATATATATATATATATCATGAGTGGGGGACTGAAAGAAATTGCCATTTCATCTCAATCCCCAGATGACAGCATCGATGTAGCTGGGATGGTACGGCACTTGATGGATATGGGGAAGCTTTCACACGTGGCAGCCTTAATATCATCAGTATGCTCATCGAATATCAAAGATTGCCCAACCAGCTTGCAATCACACTTCCAGGCACAGCATGGTAACCGCCAGCTAGGCCCCTCAGCCCTTTTTTGGCAACATCTCAAGAGATCAAAAAGAAGGATGTTACAGATGATGTTTGCCTCAACAATTGCCAGGTGTCCAACTTTTCTATCTTTTGGGGTGCTGCAGTCCGATTCTTTTTGGGCCACAAAATAATCCCTGACCGAGTCCTCCCACTGGCTGGCCCAGCTAAAATCCTGGGCGTTGCATCCGAAGTGCCAAAGTTGGTGGATCTTTTGGGAGCCATAAACACCACAAAAAATTGGATGCCTCATATTTCTCAGATTTGGCAGTTTCCTTTTGTCTTTCTAAAGCCTCACACATTCACCCCACCACATTACCTGATCTACCTGTGTGCCCAACAAAGAATGTTGCATAATTTCTGCTGCGATGAATCAGATTCAGATCCTATTCAACAAAAATTGTTTTGGCTTCATCTTTAGTGGTTTTAGCTTCCCAAGTTCCCTCCACTGTTGGGAAGCCGCGCACTAAAGCGCTCCCATTGCTGTTCCAGATCTTTCAGAACATCGGGATCCTCACCCTGGATGCTGATGGCGTGGGACCCAGATAGGTCTTTCGAACAGATGATGTACTAAGGGGATTTAAGGGGTGGTTGCTTAAGTATATAGTTGAACATGTTGAAGCCAAAGAACAGGATGGACCTGTGCTCTGGCTCTTTGCCGAAAGTGCGGCAAAGTGGGAGGCCTTGGAATTGTGTACAGTCCCTGAAAACATACGCTTACAAATAACCCTTTTGGTCTCTTTGTGAATTCTCGCGTGTGACGAAAATCCCCAGCCAAAGCAAAAAAAACGGCAAAGGCACGGAAAACATGATAACAATATCTCGATGATTTCTTGTGCATCTCAAAATGGCTGTAGTTTAGCGCTTTCATGTTTTCGGGAGCAAAATTTATACACATCACTGCAAGAGCCCGCTTCGCAATGCTTCGGCAGTCCTGAGCTTCAATCTTTGCCATGGACTCTGCCATCGCTTCGTATCTGTCAACATGGAGCCGCCAAAGCGTACCACGAATAAAGCCACAAATGTGGTCATTATTTACTACTGAACCATCCAGTTTTGCAGATGAATATATAATCTTGGGCGATACCCATGTCATGTGTCGAAAACGATATTATCTTTGATTTGGAGGCACCCACTTGATTCAACCTTGTGTCTTGAATAAACCCTAGCTTGGCATGTCACAGCCATGCTGCTGCCTGCACATCATGTCCGCCGAGAAGTATTTCTTCTGCAAAGGAGTCTGTTGGTCGCCATTTTCGGCCTCGAGGGGCACACTTGATATCCCCTAGTTCATGTTTGTCGATTCTATCTCCGTTCTACCCAAGTTTTGTGGAAATGCATAAGCATATACTCTACTATCATAGACAGTATACATATGCAATCATGGATACATCATTCAGGATTATTCCAAAAACAGGTGTGCCTATTCAAAAAAAAAACATCCATGTTGACGGGTAATAACATTGACGCATACCCAGATTGTTCCAATTTGTTGGCCTCCTGGATCTTCTGTATCCGCTCTGCAGCTGCAGCTACAGCCGCGCGGTTCTCGTGGCCAGGCACCTGTGACCATGGCTGATGGAGTTCATGAGTTTTTTTGGCAGGAAACCGCGTGGTTTTTCAGGCACCCTGCACCTGCACCATGTCACCAAGATGACCTGCCACGGGCATTTCCGGCTTGACAACAGACCATGATGTTATCTCTGGATGTGGCCTCTCACAATTTTTGGTGGGATGCAGGCCCAAATTATGACCATCTGTTGTTTTTGCCCTTGCAAACCTTTGAGTTCAAATCATGGACCCAAAAAACCGATGCTTTGAAATATCTTGTATCTACTGTATGGCACAAACCATGATTGCCAATCTGCAGTTCTCAATAGTTCTCATTGGCTCTTTAAGAATTCAGTACAAATAAGTGCAAAAATCATATGAAATCGTTTGATAAACTCAATATATGTTGAATTATAACATATTACGGACCTGCTAACTTGCCACATCTTCCTTCCGGAAGACCTTGAGGTGTAGGGCCACATGAGAGCGCGCATCAGCGAGAGTTCCACAACAGTAAATTCAACGGGTGGTGTGTGTGTGTGTGTGTGTGCAAACGCTTGACTACTCTGAGAAATCTATAAAGACATGATCTTTCCCTATTGCATGACCATTGACAATTAGGCCCAAGCACATCTGAGAAACATGGTACTTTTCTATTGCAAATATATTGGGTTCCTGAGAGTTTGGGGTGGAAATGTTGAATGCTGCAACTGGTGCATCAATTTCATCCTCTACATTTCGTCGGCATCGATGCTGTCGTGCTGCTGCCATGGTGGACTTTTTTCTCATAACTGCGTGTGATCTCCATCAAGTTGAGCCAAAGACCTCTATTTCTCATCTTGGGACTCACTTACACGGACGTCATTTCCTGTTGAAACTAGGAAATGCTAGGAATGTCTAACCCCTGAGTTCTCCTGGTTGTTGTGTGAGGGCTGCTTCCAACCCTTTGTCCTTCCGGTGTGTTTGTCATACTGCAAGTACGAGAAGGCCTGCAGCATCATATCCTATCCCTGTTTTCTTGCTCAGGCTCATGTTTGCATGTGCCCGTGTCTACCCCTCAAACATGGCAATGGAAAACCTCCGATTTAGAGATTATTTTCTCTTGAAAGCCTCCATTTACAGGGGATTGCCCAACAAGCCATGTTTGACAACACTGGAGGGTAACCCCTCCCAGTGAACTTTCATAAACCCGGCAGTTTGCTCTCCGCAGCTCCTTCCACGAACAACTGTCTCCTGCATGATGGCTCTTTATGGATTTTGACTGTGCCAAATGGATCAAATGGCGTGCGAAAAGTGGCTCAAATCTTCCAGTTTGTCCATATACCAGAACAAAGACACGTAAATGTCCGCATAGAATATAAATAAACAAAAATCCCGCCTGATATATCTCAAATTCATTGCATGAACATCAGGAAATGATCCAATCGGCTCTTAAAAAAGGGTGGCCTCGTGGACGGCGCGGGCTCTGAAGGTCCTGGTGAAGGTGGTGCTCGAAAAAATGTGGAGTTGAGGATTCCAGGTTTCCAAAGCAAGTCTTCACAAAATCCAGGGGGAACCTACATACTTGACATTGATTCTGCCCAAAAAAGACACCCAAGTATGGGTGAATTACTGTAAGAACTTGCCAACTGGGAAGTTCGTCCACTTTGGAACGTGTTGATTAGATGAGAGATGCCAAGATAGGATGACCTTCCACGGGCGAAGAAAGCAGTCCTGCACTTTGTGTAGACAGGGCCGCTGCGCCTACCGCCTGCCAAGAGTCACAGATTCGTCTGGCGGTTTCAACCAAAGGCAGATCCATTGACTTGGGAAGCGATTCTCCAGATCCTTTGATTTCTGACGGTTTTGATGTGGGGAACCCAATGCCATAGAATACCTCCAATGTTGGATGGTTGAAATCCCACCCATTGCCGGAAAAAATGGGCATGGTTGATGGTAGTTTACCACATTACTAAGTCCCCAGCCACACTTCACCCTTGAACCAGAAAAAAACCAGGCCAGGTTGAGCCTGTTGACTGTCGACATCGTTCTCCTGGTTTGGCTATTGACATTGATTTGCTGAACTATTTTGGTTAGCACAACGGCAATGGAAAATCCCTCATTTACACATGGTGTTCCCATTAAACCCTGCATTTTGAGGGGTGTATTAGTTTCATGTCAAAATCCTCCCCTGTGGCCACTCCGAAGCACTGGCGTTGATTGTTGATCGGTCTTACTGGGGTCATTCCGAAGATGGCCATGCAAAAATGAATCGGAACCATCTGAGCACGAAAGCCGAACAACTCAAAAGTGTCAAATATACAGGTAATTGATATCACCAACCAACTTACCAACCAAATCATATGTGTTGATATATGGTGGACGTTCAATCGAGCCCTATTTTAGCCACAGGACCTCCATCCTCAGCACCTTGGAGGATGGCTGTCCGTCGCGGAAGAAACTCATGGTGTGTCCACAAGAGCCATCGCCAAGGTCCTATGGCCCATCAAGTTGATGTGGTTCCACCTTTTGGTCAGCAAAGATGTTTTTCAAGCGCATGAGCAAACGGAATCTTCTTCGGTTGGCAAGTTTGGGACCCATTTGAAAAAATCCTTATGATGGAATCATATAAATCGAATCAAATTGATAGTTCATCTGGAGGTTTAATTATCGGCTCAACCCCCCAACCTTTAGGTTTCCCCTTCAACTCACCCGCATCCCTATCCTGCGAGATAGGGCTTGGGGATGCAGAGGCGTCATCTGTCAGGGGATCGATGCCAAGCTGCAAGAGTGTGCTGCAACGGTGACTGGATGTTCATCCCCCAAACAAACAGTCCCATAAGCTCATGAAGAGATTGACCCGTCTTCAGGGAACACTCCAGGAAAACGGCGACATACTGACATACTGTCACTACAGAGGACTACAGACTTCAAAACTGAAATCAAGATACACGTCCCTTGAGCCATGCCCTTGATAAATTTTGATATGTTGAAACCACCACTGAGCACAACACCAACAATGGAGCAAGGCGGCTCCGCTGGGATGCGATCCACCAACCTGTCGACACTCCAAGGCTCCAGGTGGTGGAGTCAACAAAATTGGTCCGGGCAACTGAAAAACAATGCACTCAAAAACATTTAAAGCAAAGTGTATTACAGTATTTTAGCATGTATGCATGTATGTTTTTATTCATTTATGGCATCTGGTCATTTCAACGTTCAATTTGTTTTTTGGCCACAGCCCGCTTCCGGCCCGACCTTCGCCAAAGGTCTTCGGCAAAGTCGTGATGGGCCGCGGCCTCAGAATTCACCAGCATGTTTCGTGCTTTGGGCGCAGTCCCATGTCCAATGCAATGGATCATCGTCATTTTTCTATCCAAAATAATTGCTTAAATTACCACAACGGGTTACACCCGATTTTCACACACCCATTTGAAACAACCCAAATTTGAAAGTGTTCAACAACAAAAAAAATGGAAGCAAGACCCAGAACTCTGCTGCAAATTGGGTTGCCGCACTGCGGCGGCTCCAGCTGCCGCAGCCCCTGCTGCAGCCTCGACCATGGATGACTGCCCAGTTGATCCCATTATGGCATGCATCGAAGTTGGGCAACGGTGTACCCTCGAAGAGGAAATAGCGCGTTCCCCCATGCATACTCCAGAAAATAACCGCAAACCGCAGTTGCATGGGTCTGAAAAAGAATCACCCATAACCAATCATGTAGATACATTTGTGATGGCTAAGTCAATCACCTCGTCCCCGAATTTCAAACCCTAAACCAAGTGCGTTTGTCTGAAGATGGACCGGATTATCGTTGCCCCATGGAACACGTGTCAACAATACGTCCAAAACAGATGGTTGGTAAAAGCGCACAGAAATATAGATTATTTTCTGGGTCTGTTTTCATTGGCTTCGCCATCCTGAGAGCCAAACAGAGCTCCAAGGAGCTACCTGCCATCACCCGGGGCGCGTATACAAATATATATATTTATTTATTTATTTATTTAATTTTTATTTATTTATTTATTTATTTGTTTATTTATTTATTTGTTTATTTATTTATTTATTTATTTATTTTTTTTATTTATTTACATGTATGTATGTATGTATGTATGTATGTATGTATGTGTGTATGTATGTATGTATGTATGTATGTATGTATGTATGTATGTATGTATGTATGTATGTATGTGTGTATGTATGTATGTATGTATGTATGTATGTATGTATGTATGTATGTATGTATGTATGTATGTGTGTGTATGTATGTATGTATGTATGTATGTATGTGTATGTATGTGTATGTATGTGTATGTATGTGTATGTATGTGTATGTATGTGTATGTATGTATGCATGCATGCATGCATGCATGTATGTATGTATCTATGTATGTATGTATGTATGTATGCATGCGCGTGCGTGTGTGTGTGTGTGTGTCTAATGTGTGTGTGTGTGACCGTTGATTTATTTGTATACATATCTATTAATTAATTAATGTATCCAGATTCTAAACTATACATATCAAAATGTGAATATATGTTTATACATACATTTATCTATTCATGTATTTTCTATAATTTGTGTTTATATCTATGTTTTGTTTATATCTACCCAGCTATCTATCTATTTATCTAAATATGTGATGTTGTATATATGGATGCAACCACCAATGTTATATCTATCTATCTATCTATCTATCTATCTATCTATCTATCTATCTATCTATCTATCTATCTAATTCGACACATGTGTTCATACACATTTACATTACATACGTAACCATAAAAATATCAATAGATATATATATATACATACATACATACATACATACAGACAGAGAATTTATATGAATATCAATAGATATATATATATACATACATACATACATACATACAGATAAATAGAAACATATATATATATATACACACATACATATATATATATATATGTACTTTTGGGGGTTGTTCCAAATTCCGGTTCAGTGGCTGACGTGCAATTCCGCTTGGGTTCGCCCTTGCGCTCGCCCTTGCGCTCGCCCTTGCGCTCGCCCTTGCGCTCGCCCTTGCGCTTGGCCTTGCGCTTGGCCTTGCGCTCGCCCTTGCGCCCTTTTGCGCGGCGTGCGCTTTACAGCACTAGGAGATTATGATTAATTTTCATTCTTGGGTTCTTGCGTTTTCCGGGGGTAACAAAGTCTATGTTGCTTTCAAACTGTCTTCACCAAGGATGACGCGAAGTGCAAATGATTGAAACGTCTGAAAACAAAACCAGTCACTTTTCAGGACTTGGGCAACAGGTCTGACTGTGCCGCCGGGAAGAAAAGCACAAGAATAAAGAATGGTTGGGTTGGATGTTATGTATATAACTACTGGGGTCATGCAACCATGTGCAAAGGATCTAAGTATGTATATCAACTATATGCACAGAATCTCGGTAGCGGCCGTTACGACAGCTTTGCAAGGCAGAAAATTGCGGAGGAGGGGAATTGCCAGTGAACAACAACACAATGTTGAACGTAAATTCCATTTTAGATATTAGTGAACCGCTTTATCAAACATAATTAGATAACATGAAACAACCGGTCCGTATGGCCGAAGTATCAGTTCACCTTCGGCGAAGATACTGAGCAAGCTCCGGCAGTTGTCTACCTTCAAAGACGGTTTAATCCGCTTCATGAAAGCATGATGGGTGATGACCTTTGCCTTCGACCCATCTGACACCCGCCCGCCATACGGATCCAAACGGCTTCGCATTCCCCTCCTCCTTTAAGAAATATTTGGCCTGGAAAAATTGCTTGAGCCGAGGTTGCCAGAGACTGCAGCTCTGGTGGCCCCACCCTCGGCCCGAGCCGTGCTTCACAGAATCCCCCATGGCCACCACGAAAAGCTCCTCAGTACATGTGACAGNCATGTGACAGAAATTGTTCAGATATCCAAGAACAACCGAAGCCGATCAATTGAGACCCCAACTGCTTCAGCAAGGCGTTTCCTTTCAGCCCGGCGGTCGTGTGTGACATGTGAAAGTCAATCCTACCGACAAAAACTATATACAGTGAAACAGGTTGAGACAACTACCTAGATCTACCATCTATGTACAGGTGACAGACGTGAAAACAACTGCCTATTCCTACGGACTATGTAAAACAGTGAAACAGACATCGTCAAAAACACACAAAACTATAAAGACGGTGAAACATACCAAGTCAACCTACCACTATGTACAAACCTAAGGTGAAACCGGCGAAACGTCATCGTCCCTACCCTAGTCAGTCAGCCAGTCCCCTATCCCCCTCTCCCTAGTCCTAGTGAACAGAAATGGCAACGGATGCAACCCAAATGGATCTTGCGCAGTTTTGCTCTTTGCTATCAGCATCCGGGCGTGAGCTGTGACGCAAGCAGCATCACGTGCACATGAACGTGAAACAAATGAACCAGGAAAACGGCAGCGGCAAGCACAAAACCACCCAGGATCAAGCCAAAGAGACACGGAGCGGTGCCTTCGGTTCGACACTGGAAACCCTGAAAAACATGGAGCGCTCATGAACTAGCGACCGCGTGTGAAAAATCTGATTGCTACTTTGATCATCGTATGTGTCACTTCTTTGCTCTGGTACTTCTTTGCTGTGAGACTTCTTTGCTATGGCTATGGTACTTCTTTGCTGTCCTTCTTTGCTATGCTACTTCTTTGCTCTGGTACTTCTTTGCTCTGGTGCTTCTTCGCTGTGCGACTTCTTTGCGGACTAAGATTTTTTACACCTGTTTTTTTTGGCTGGATTAGGCTTAAGCTCGGTTTCAGAACAACCACCATATACGCAATACATTTGTGATAAGTACACATATTTCAATATTTCATACATGTGCTATACAGTATCGTACATGTATCTGTATGTATACGTACATATATATATATATATACACACATTGCAGCTTGAAACCCAGTGGGAACAAATTGGAACCAGTGGAATGATGTGTCTCCAATGCACCTTTTCGCCACCTCTTGAAGTCTCCACATCGCTTGGGATGCTCAAAAAGGATGAGGTGTCCTAAGATGAGACCGCCGTTGATACACTCTGGACATCAATTTATCTTGACATAACTAGCAAGCGACCTAAATGGAGGTTTTAAGTGGAAAATTATTGGGAAATATTCTACAGTAACTACCAAGCTACAAATGCTTGGAAACCCCTGAGCACAACCTTTTTGGACGTTTGTTTTGAACCAAAACTGGATCGTGGGGAGAGTTCTTCACCTTGGGTGGACACCAACAGTCACTTGAAGAATTCGATATGTACATCCCTTCGTGACCCCCCAAAGAGTGGAACAGTGGAAAACTAAAAACATCCCAAATAAACTGGCCAGCAAATCTGTGGTTCCGTTGTTTTCAAAACATCTTAAAAGCTGGCCCAATTCTTCCACTGCCAATCCCTCCATCTCCCATGGGGATAAGGAGCGGCCACGTCTTTCATGGACCGCTGCTGTGAACCTTTCCGTGCCACCTGCCGACTGGAAATCCCAGCCATCCCAAGCCATGAAGCCGGTTGGGGCTGAGATGATTCCAAGATATTTCAAGAATATTGGGGAAAGGATAGGAATGTATGTCTATGTATGTATGTATGTATCTATGTATGTATCTATGTATCTATGTATCTATGTATCTATGTATCTATGTATCTATGTATCTATGTATCTATGTATCTATCTATCTATCTATCTATCTATCTATATCTATCTATCTATCTATCTATCTATCTGTATCTATCTATCTATGTATGTATCTATGTATGTATCTATGTATGTATCTATGTATGTATCTATGTATGTATCTATGTATGTCTATGTATGTCTATGTATGTCTATGTATGTCTATGTATGTCTCTATGTATGTCTGCATGTATGTATGTATGTACGTATGTATGTACGTATGTATGTACGTATGTATGTCTATACGTATGTATGTACGTATGTATGTACGTATGTATGTACGTATGTATGTACGTATGTATGTACGTATGTATGTACGTATGTATGTACGTATGTGTGTATGTATGTATGTCTGTACGTCTGTATGTCTGTATGTCTGTATGTCTGTATGTCTGTATGTCTGTATGTCTGTATGTCTGTATGTCTGTATGTCTGTATGGCTGTATGTCTGTATGGCTGTATGTCTGTATGTCTGTATGTCTGTATGTCTGTATGTCTGTATGTCTGTATGTCTGTATGTCTGTATGTCTGTATGTCTGTATGTCTGTATGTCTGTATGTCTGTATGTCTGTATGTATGTGTGTATGTGTGTATGTATGTATGTATGTATGTATGTCTGTATGTCTGTATGTCTGTATGTTTGTCTGTCTGTCTGTATGTCTGTCTGTCTGTATGAATGTATGAATCTATGTATGAATCTATGTATGTATGTATCTATGTATCTATGTATCTAAGCTATGTATCTAAGCTATGTATCTATGTATCTATGTATCTATGTATGTATGTATGTAGGTATGTAGGTATGTAGGTATGTAGGTATGTAGGTATGTAGGTATGTAGGTATGTAGGTATGTAGGTATGTAGGTATGTAGGTATGTAGGTATGTAGGTATGTAGGTATGTAGGTATGTGGGTATGTAGGTATGTAGGTATGTAGGTATGTAGGTATGTAGGTATGTAGGTATGTAGGTATGTAGGTATGTAGGTATGTATGTATGTAGGTATGTATGTAGGTATGTAGGTATGTAGGTATGTAGGTATGTAGGTATGTAGGTATGTAGGTAGGTATGGATGTATACATGTATACATGTATACATGTATACATGTATACATATATACATGTAGGTATATCAGGGATTCTCAAGGTATAAATACACTGTAATCAAGGTATAAATACAATGTAACAATTCACGGTGATACATTCCGACCAAAGTGGGAATGCACTACGATGTATTACAGGAACCATGAAGCAATCTGGTTGGCTCACCAAAGTCACCAATGCTGAACTACTTGGCAAAGTGCCATAGACCAAGCCGCCTCGACTCTGCCATGGCAACTACTTCTGACCGATTCTCACCATTGACATTTGCTTTTGTTGGGATCGCTTCTCTGTTTGGATCTCGCCAATCGGCTGGAGAGTGAGAGGGTATACTTCGTCAAACTATTTGAGCATCATCCTGAATCATCCTCCTCACAACTAATATCCCGCACTTTTTCTGTGCGGACCGTGGCAGCTATGGAGACCATGCACATCTTGGCACATGAACCATATCATGTAATGTAGATAGGATGTAGGTAGGGGTCTCCTATGGTCTCCTGCTATTCATGGTGCCCCGTGCCCAGATTCTTGGCCTTCGCCCATTGGCGCGTATCAAGCTGAGCCAGCGAATGGCTGTGCGGCAAGCTGCCGGAATTTGTTGGACACATTCCCATTCTGATTCACTCGAAATCGCCCCAATCCGCGATTTCATTAAGGCTTTTCCAAATCTTCTAAAGATTCTTCTTGGTTGCAATTGACAAACCAAACTCCAGCACAATAAAAGTTCTTCATCACAATTAGTGTGTTCCTTTTGTATCAATCAAGCAAAAAATCCAACTTGTTTCCAACTTCCATCTTCCTCAGCCCATCCCCTTTAAATCCCATGAAAATGCCATCAAATCCCAATTCTTGATCCATGAAGTCCTGATGCATCCTATGAATCCCCCCAAATCACCACCATCCATGGGGGGCGGCCGCGCCCTTGGGCGATCAAAGTTGGGCACGTTGCGAAAGATGGGCACTGAAGCCATACGCTTCGACTGCGGGCCGTTTTTAATGGGGGGATCCTAACGAGCAGTTTTTCTTGGTCAAGAATTCAGACTTAAGTGGCTATAGTTAGCTTTGATTAACTTAGATATTTAGTCAACTAAGTCTGAGTTTAAAGTCAGTGATAGAATACTGTTGTTTGAGATAGTCTATAGTAGTTTTAAAAAAATGGTACAGTATCCAACACAGCAAAAATTGAGGGAGCTTTTCCCGACAAAAAATGAGAAGACGTGTCGAACTTTGGATTTACCTCCGATCTGTGGCCATTTAAGTTGGGAAGAATGAGATCAACCAGCAAATTTGGGCGGCGTTTAATGAAGGAAAACATGGGTAACAGCAAATCCAGCCAAAATTGAGGCATTTTTAGCAACAAACAAATAGGATAGTTGAATGTGGGGAGAACCATGATTAACCATGAAATGTGGTTGTATTTTCAGACAAGCCCATTATCAATGATTTGGTTTGTGAGTGAGAATGACAGAAAACCATGTGTTTTCTCCTGTATGTAGATTTCACCTTCAATTCTTGAGGATATAGACACTTAGCCAACAATGATACAATCAACAATGATGGAATATGAACGGTGTATTTCAATGAAAATTCAGATATAGCCAGTTGATACGAGTACTAGCCATGCCTCCAACAATTGGGGTAGAGCAAGAATACTGTAAATGATAAATGCGGGAATGAAAAATTGTTTGTTTGCATGTTTCTATCCCATCAATTTCTACATGGTCTGAGCTCAACAAAAACAAGCTGAGGTCTGCATCAAGTTGACTTCACAGGCGCACCTCTTTCTCTCCCTGCGGTGAAACCTTGGCGCCGAGGCCGGCGGCCCATCCCCCATTTTGGACAAGTTCAACTGGTCACCTTTTTCAGCGAGATGTCAAGCCTTGCCCATGGATTTAGTGACACTCAAGTATTGAGAACATCTGACCTGTTCATGATCTCATTGCTACTGTTGATCTTTCAAAGGTTCGATCCCTTGGTTCAGTGCTCAAAACCCAAAAAATACGTTGTGGCTGCATAGAAGGTTCTAACTTTCTGTGAACAACAACCTTCAGCATTCCATAGTCTCATAGTTTACATGTATTTTCTGGATAGATAGATAAAATATGATGAAATTACTGGAACTGAAATTACTGGAAATTAATTTTCATAGTATTAACCATAGTTCCATAGAATTACTGGAACTCTATGGTTTGGAACCCCCTCCCTCATCTTTTGGCGATTCTGAGCGCGCCCCACCGGCGCGGGAAAGGCTCCAAAGGGCCGCGGTCCCGGGCGCAGCTGTGGGCGAAGAGACCGCTCATCCAAGTCTGTGGCGGAGAATCCCAGCGGTTTAGGAAAATGATTTGGAAATATGGGTTCAAGGGAACTTTTACAGTTGAAACCCTTCTATTCAGGAATTGATATATATATATATATATATACACAATATACATATATATATATATACCCACAACACGCGTGGTTCGCCGTCGGTAAACAAGGTACTTCCGTCTTTTTTTGGTGCGTCCTTCACTCTTCGCTAAGTTCATTTTCCCTGTGTTTTGTGGGTCAANCACGCGTGGTTCGCCGTCGGTAAACAAGGTACTTCCGTCTTTTTTTGGTGCGTCCTTCACTCTTCGCTAAGTTCATTTTCCCTGTGTTTTGTGGGTCAAAATGGACATTGTTGGTTCGTGTCTTTTTCGTTTGATGTCATTTNGCGTTCTGTCTGTTGCTTTCGTCAGAACATGTTCAGATCACGGATGAGGATTGAAGATGCTGCCACGTTGAAGATGTTGCTACGTTGAAGATGTTTTGATGTCACAAATGTCACTACTTTCAAGATTTTTTAACATCGTTTCTACGCTCAAGATGTTGTTACGTTGAAGATGTTGTTATGTTACGTTGAAGATGTTCAGATGTTGAAGATGTTGTTACGTTGAAAATGTTGTTACGTTGAAGATGTTTAGATGTTGAAGATGTTGTTCCGTTGAAAATGTTGTTACGTTGAAGATGTTGCTATGTTACGTTGAAGATGTTTAGATGTTGGCGATGTTGTTACGTTGAAAATGTTGTTACCTTGAAGATGTTTAGATGTTGAAGATGTGGCGCATATGGCTGCAGGTGACAACATGGCGGAAAGCCGCTTAGGACATGTCAAACGAACTTTGAGACGTCAGAACAAGATGGGTGGACTTGTAAATAAACGTTCGATGCGAAAATCCACCGAAGTGTTGGCTGCAGCTGCCTTGCACAGGAAACCTGGCTTGGTGACTGTGGCCGAGGCCATGGCAGAATTTCGCCGGGACCTCTCTTCAGGTGTCCTAAAAATGGCACCGCGCGACTGCTTCAAACNNACCTGAAATGCAGTCCTGGTTGCACGACGAGTGAGGAAAACATGTGCAGCATTTGCTACCTGAATCTAACATTGAATGTGACGGCTTGATTTTGAACTTTATCTCGACTCTCAATCATGGTTTGCCGACGGCGAACCATGCGTCTTGTGCGTATATATATATATATATTTGGAAATAAAACCATGGATTATTCCTCATGGTTTCCTCCAAAATCCTTTGATATGCTTGATGTAGTCAACCAGAGTGATAGCCGGAAATGAGATGAATGCAATGGGAGGCTTCCATAAAGAAGCGATTGATTGGATTTATACAATCAACAGGTATAGGTATGGGCCATGGGCCATGGGTCATGTTTGTTAGGCAAAGGGTACCACAAAGCACCTGGTCACTTTTGTTGGGTAGTAGATTTGTGTAACCAACTACGGGTCAAAGAAGTGTGAGACCACCCATAAACCCATAGATTGGTTGGTCATGTTTACGTGCCTAGTATCAAATGGTTCAATTTCAAAAGTAAAAAAATGGTTTGAGCCTTTGCCAATTACATATGGATCAAAGGGTACATAGAATGCTTGCAATACTGTTGACAGGCGCCACCAGTCTACTTCCCTTCTTCTGCCACTGCACCTCAAGCCCAAAACTTCATGAACCCTCCAGCGGTCCTCCAGTGATCTATCCATTCAAAAGAAGTGCCCTTTCTCAAACACTCAAAAAGATCCAACTTTCAAATGGCTACGCCTCACAATGATCCAACCCGAAGACATGCATGGTTTGCAGCTGGATTCATTTTCCAAAAATCACCAGCCCTTGGATCCCCTTGGTAGCACCCCATGACCGTTGAACGCCGTTGGACCATGGCCTAAGCCGGGTGGAGGTATCCAGCGCCGCAGTGGCGGCAGCGGTTCCACCAGCTCGACATGTGGCGCTGGTGGTGGAGACAGCTGGACCTGAGACCTGGCGGCGGGCGAAAATTCATGGCAAATACCCTCTGGTAAACTAACATAACTATGGAAAATCACCTTTTTTAATGGGAAAATCCACTATAAATGGCCATTTTCAATAGCTATGTTAGTTTACTAGAGCGTATATGGGATATATTCCGGCAAAATGTAGTTTAATGTATAGTTCTATCTGATCTATCTACCTACCTACTCATCTACCTAGCTATCTGCCGACCGATCTATCTGTCTACCTTTCTACCTATCTACGTACCGATCAATCTGTCTATCTACCTACCTACCCACGATCTATCTGTCTACCTACCTACCTACCTACCTACCCACCCATCTATCCGTCTATATATCTAGTTACATATGCAGCTCTAGATGCGGCGCCAGGACAGGAACAATCACATACGCAACAATTCGAATAGCCAAGACAGCCAAGAAATCACTGTTTCAGGAGTCCAGGCCCCTTTGCAAATCAGAACTATTCAAACCTATCCGAAAATCCATTTGGTACCAAAAAGATCCAAGAAAACACCTTGTTTTCAAGCTCCTTCCAAATCAAATATATATGTGAAAATACCACACATGTCCCAGCCAAAACCCGCAAGGGTTACCGCCGCCCAGGACGACCCGGAAATGGAGGTGGCTCTGGGCCTGCTGAAGCGGGGACCCAATTCTGGTGACTGGAGCCAAGTTGATGCTTATGCCTGGGGGTCTGTTGGGGTTATGTGGGGTTGTTTATGGAAGCAACTTCCATGAAACAAGTTCATGAGAAATCAAGTGCGCACTTCTGTCAAATCAAGTGATAGTCCTGGTGCTTGATCATGTTTGAAAAGCCGTTTCACGCATGATAGCAATACAATTCTTCCCCGTGTTTACTCTCAGAAACCCGTGGTTTCGGTTCCGACTGTTTTTTCACATAGAAAGTATTGGAAAATCTGTTGTGAACTCACGAAGCCTTAGTCAATGTACATCAAGTGGATGTCATCCTAGTTTGATCATGTTTGAAACCAAGATGCATAAAGATCACGAGCAGAGAGAATTTGAATTCCTCCCGAACCACAAGGCAAAAGAACTACCTGCGTTTGTCCAAGGATGTAAGCTTACCCCAAAGCCGAGTGGTTTGTCAAGAATTGCATTATTCAATGGCTGTCTTCTTCTACCCGCCCCACCTCGTCTTGCCATCAAGGGCGCAGCGTGAAACACGCTGGAATTTATCTGATGGCCTTGAGATTCAAGCTATTCCAAGCTCAACCAAGAACCATTTGAAGGATCCGCCAAAACAAAAAAAACAAGAACGAATTCATGGTTTTTCAACCATCTGCAATTACAATTTCTCATGGCATTGGGTTTGCCTTACTTGGATTGCTGATGTAGTCATAATTCATGGCAGTCGATGCCACCCCAAGGATGGGAGGTGTTGAACAAATGCGCCCCAGCGTGGGCTGCGAATTCAGTGAAACAGGGAAGGGCTGAGAAAAGCCATGGCGGTTGGGCAAAGAAATTGCAGCACTCATCCCATTGCCCCAAAAAAATGGTTCCTAAAAGATCCTAAAAGTATGGCAAAAAAGGGATTTATGCATAATCCAAGATGAAGGATCCCTATTATCCAGCAAGAATGAATAGATCCAAGATGTTTGCCACGACCAAACAACTATGCCGCATAATTGTTTGGTCGTGGCAAACAATTACAGTATGCTAACAAAATTGAGATCAACTTCACTCAGAGTTCCATCTTCCAGGACGGGGACCCTCCAGACTGCATTTGCAAAAATGGCATGATGGTCCCAAGATAGATGGAACATGATGGAAATGGTTCCGCCAATTTGACAGGTGTCCATACAGTAGGTAAAAGGTGACCACTGCAACTGTTTCAACTGCCAAGACAAGAAGCTTCCCAGGGCACACCTCATGCCCTTTTCCTGGTCGCGCGCAGTGTCAGTACAATCACATGGTGTCGCGCGTCTCGTGAAACGGACTGACCTGCGGGGATGCAATTCCGCCAGTAACTGAAAGTGGTCAATGGTACAAGGACAATTACAGCCGGTCCGTGCTGGTCCGGCTGACATTCTGCGGCGCTACGGCTTTCCCGTGGGTTTTTTCGGTCACGTGTCCGGGGTGGACGGTTTTCTTTCGGCTGTCTTTGTTGTAGGCTGACAAGCTTCAAATGGCTGTAGGTCAAATCTAGTAGGGTCCCGGACATATTCAGCCATGTTTGGCAATATTCAGTCTTAAACCACCCGGTTTTGTGGGTACCCAACGGTTTGGCCCAGACGGGTCGGGCCAAGTCTCTACAAAGATGAAACGGGATGGCTGCCGAGCGATCCATTTTGCGTTCAACTGAAACAGAAGGTGGTGCCGCTTAGCGCTTTGCACCACTTGGTACAGCAGGGCTGGGCATCTACTGTAATGATTCTGTAGACATCCAATGTATATGCATCTCACTTTTGGAATGTGGTTACTTCCAATCTCACTAAATTGAACTTGAACTTCAGCACTCGTGACTATCTTTACGCTCAGCTTTGTTGAGCGCAACAAAAAGCATCCCTGCCCTGTTGAACAGTTCGCAAATACAACAACTTGCTCACCCTTTGAGTGCGAAGTTGCTTCCAATGCAATTCCCAATTCAGATCACCAGTTGGTGAAGGGATCCTGCGACCTGAAGATACCCAGGTGAAAGGATCAAGCTCACCAGACGTGGTACAGCTGCTCAAACAAAAGAGGGGTTGTCCCCTGAAAGTTGAACCCCCATACGAGTTTGTCCAAAAATTGGACACACCAGAATATCATGATTGGTCATCATTTTCCTTTAGTCAAAACTTGCCATTAATTGGGAGAATCACCGCCTTTCTGCACCAACCCAAACTGGTCTCCAACTTCTGGAATCCGACCCGACCCCCTCAGCCGAAACAGCTGGCTCCGGGCACCCCAACGCATTGACAGCAGGAGGCTCTTGGTCTGAATCTGGATAGTCATCAAAGTTGCTAGTGTCCGTAGCACCCTTCACCGCGGGCCTCGTGCGGAACACGGGTGAAATGGGTTTCCAGTGGAAGCTGCCCCGCCCATGCGGGTCGGGTCTTGGATTTTGTGGATTTTTTGTCAAGGACAGTTGTGTTTTCAGCTTCATGTTTTCTCCAAATCTACACAGGCTGGCTGTCTTGGCTGTGGCGTCCCGACTTGAAAGGGGCTTCGATTTTCTTTGCCACTAAATCCTCCCAGCTCAGGTCCTTCAGATCGTGGGCTCGTGACAGCAGCTGGTTCATACGGATGCTCATCTGGATGTTTATTCCCCCAAATGTTCTATTCAAAGTAACCCATCTCTTTGAGATAGGAAAGACATGAATGCAAGGGGTGGAACGAATCCCTGAGATAATGAGTACACAAGAAACGGCCGGGGGTGTTCAAAATGGACCCAGATCAGTCCTTGAACCATTTGTGCTCCTTGATGTCTGCTGCGCCATTCTTCAGGTTACCGAACCGCTTGCCTGGCGGAGACTCATCTTACTAAGCAGCCGAAGTTGAGACCCGCCTATTGACAAGAAATCTTACCCTATCTGGGTGTGTCTGAAAATAGAGGTATAGCATGGTATACCTGAAAATTGTCATGCTCTAATTAGAGAAAAACAGGATAACCTATTGGAATTGTAGCTTATTTTCAGACCCTTCTGCCTGTGATACCCATCCCCCGCTCCGAGTTCCAGGCCCAAATCCGGGGTAAGCAGCTTCTTCACCAAGCTCTTAGCCTCAGGCAGGAAGCCCCAAGCCCTGATAGAAACGATCTTTTGAATGGAAAACTCAAAATCGAAAATCCAATCAAAATGGAGGTCTTAGTTGGAAATATGTGTGTATATATATGTGTATTATATACAGGATATAATCTAATCTATGAATGGATGATTTTCCATTGCCATGTTTGATTACCGGATGGTACGGGAATTCTATCCCCATCTACCATCTATGTTGGATGTTCCACATGTTTGGTCTCTTTGCTTAGCATTTCAGCCCTTGTTGGAAAAGTGGGAGATCATCCACTGTCCAGATGATCGCAATGGGAAATTTTCCCATGAGGTGTTTTCGACTATAACCATCAGTTCTTGGTGAAAGTCATCCATGACAAAACAAATGT
>BGPT01000162.1:30901-70901 GCA_003297045.1 Symbiodinium sp. clade C Y103 | reverse complement strand
TGGGTGCTTGATCCCAACATTTCCAACCCCCACAGGTCAGAGGAACTCTATGACTTTGGCAAAACCGAAGTCTGTGAGCTTCACATAGCCTGAGAGACGCTGTTGAAAGCTGCAGAAAACATGGAGTTCTTTGGAGTTTCAGGGCTTTGGCAAGGGGAAATCCATCTTGAAATGGAGATTTACAGCTGGGAAATATGGTGAAAATTCAATGGCCTTGGTGGTTCAACAATGCCGAAAATCAAAGTCGTCCCGATGTAATTCTATTTCAGATGTTTTTTCTCTTCAGTTTTTCTTTGATGAATGCTATATTTTGCTCAGTCCCTTCTGGGCAGTGTCACACCTCCCAAACCAACTTCCATCACCTTCCCAGTCATCTTCCTGTCCGGGTGTCCCAGCCATCGGCATTGATCAAGATGTTCTCTGGCTTGAGGTCACGGTACACAATGTTCAACTCATGACAGTACCTGTGGAAATTCACGGATCCCCGGGCTGAAACCAAGCACCAAACAAGCGAAACCAAGCACCAAACAAGCTGTTTGGAATGCTTGAGAGCCTGTCCAGCCTGTCCAACCGACCAGGACAGCTGGGCACTCGAAAATGCAAGTGATCTGTGCTGCGTAGAAGAGGGACTGCTCGTTTTCAAAGCGGCCGGCCTGCAAGAGTCACAACTGTTGCGGGTGGCCGGTGTCTAAGTTCCATAATGTCAAACAGTCAAACATCGCAAGAAAAAACATGTAAAAACCTTCACCATACTTTGCCCATCCTTCACACATGTTAAAAGGAACTATGCACAGAACCAACAGGGTTGTCTTATCTTCACACTTACCATCAGTTGCATGGTGTCCACCCATGAAAATGAGCAGCGGGAGTCAAACCTTCCGCAAATGTGTGAAGAATTCACCGCCAACGATGTACCTGAAGCAACGCAACATTTGTGATGACACCACATTGACTAGGCAACGGCTTTTAGACCACAAATGTGATTTGGTGCTTTCAAATGTAAGTTTTTGTGTTTTTCATGTGTCAACCGACGGAAAAAATATGAGCCGGTTGCGATCATCCTCCAATTTTATCCGGCTGGAAACTTGAAACGATCCATTGCAACCACCTACCAGTATCTACCAGTGACGTTTTTTAACCTACCTTTCCATTTTGGTTTCACCATGGTGAAACCACTTCTAGACGCTCAGCCAGGGAACTCCAAGACCATGTAGATGTAGCGAGGATCATGGAAGGAGCCAAACCTGGACAACCGGGGCAGCTTGCCGCATCATCATAATATATATATATATATGTATATATATATATTATTTATATAGATCCGTCTAGATCCATTTAGCAAGAAAAGTAAATGACAAGCAGAGTGCACTATAAAACACTCATCATCTTGACCATAAATATGCATGGCGGTAGCTTTTTTTTTGAAACTATACCAAGCATTCTTTGTGTGTTCCACAACGCACCAAATGTGCACAGCGTCACAGAAGGTCCGTCGGAACAGCGGGGTGCCCCCGACATGTTGACGATGAAGGGATGCTGCAGCTTGGCCAAGATCTGCTTTTCGCTCATGATATGATCCACCTCAGCTATTGATGCAGCTGGGGGGAGTGGGGACCCTGCACCCAGGTTATGGGGACCCTTTTGGGGACCTGTTTGGGGCCCCCTTTTAAAGGGACCTTTTTTGGGGAGGTTCTTAACCATCAAATTTGGGGGATTCCTCCAAACCCAAACGACATCGCAAGCTCCGCCTGCTTCATCTTGATGATTGCGGCCTTTTTAAGTGTCTTCAAGGCGTAGTGTCTGCCATTGCCTTTGTGCGTCACAAACCTGCGCTTCGATGGTCATGATCCAAGTTAGGGGATCCAGTTCATTCACAGGGAAAAGTGGTGACCCTGTGGGAAAGTTTACGGGGAAAAAAACACGTCATTTTTATGGTAAAAACCATGGTCTCCTGAGAGATTTCCCTTCAAGCTTAAATCCAGGAAATAAATCTATTCTGTCAACTCCAAATACTATATTGAGGAAAAAAACTGATCCAAAGTTGCCCAGATTCGTTTGGACTGGTGCCCCTTCTTTTTGTTGGTTCCATAGTCGTTGCCACATTTGATTGGTCCACGATCCCCATTGAACCACTTGGGCCCAACAGCTGACCATCAACCAATCATCATGTCTGGGTTGTATTCCCATGATTCGCATTTTTGATGTTGGTTGATCTACACATTATAAAACCAGTAGTAACCAACAACAAATCATCCCTTCTGAAGTATGTATAGTCATATAGTCCCTTTTTGTCTTTATCTAGCCATTCACTGTAGCTTGAGTAAATATCAACCACCAACGACAAACCTGGGCTACCAATGCACCCACAAAATTCATCGAAAAATTGGTCATTGAATCTCATTTGAGTATTTGCCCGTCCATGTTTGGGTGGTAGATCGTTCTTCGATACTGAAGTGGATGATGAGCCCATTTTTTGACATAATGATTTGGAGCTGTTAGATATCTATACATTATATATATATGATACATATTATATTATATATATATAGTTGTATATCTTCTATAATAGATATTATATATATAATATGTATATATATATATGGCGGTGTTTCCCCAATGCTCCCGCCTGACGCGGCCGAAGGCTCCAGTACCAAGCGTCTTGCCGAGACTGAAGTCGCCGACGGACTCAGTGGCGTTTTGATGCCATCGAAGTTCCATGGTACTGTGGTAAACCCGGTAAAAACACTCATAAACCTACCATTTGGGGATGGTTTACACAACCTGAATTTCTGGTCACAATGGGGATGGTTTATCATTTCGTTTACCACATTAAATGATGCACAAATGAGAGGAACTGTAAGGAACTTATACAGATGTTAGATTTTATAAGTGATTTTGTATGGTAGGTCATTTCATGGGGCAGTTATTCTGGGACCAGAAATGGTCAGTCAACTGATGTTGGATAAATGAACATAAATGAACCGTGTGGTCAAAACATGTTCAAAACACCCAAAAATCCTGCTTGAGTCAACACAAACTGGGGGGTTGAACCAAACGAAATACAAATATATAGATCATAGATCGATGAATAGATCGATGATAAAAGCAATTCGAGTTGGGCTATGAAAGCAATGGAGGGAAAGCGTGGTTGCGGTGTCTCCGAAAAAGGAGGAGATGCCTCGCAAAATATAAGGAAATCGATGGAAATCGTAGGTTTCTTAGGCCCTCCTCGATCTTGGGAAACACCAAGTTTGGAGGACGCAAAACGGCCAACCACCTGCAAAATAAATGATGCTCGTGCTTGCACCAGGCCCGAATCTCGCTGAGCTTTCGGCAAGCTTTTCCCCTGACAGATCCATTTCCTGCAAACATTGGAAGGGCGGGTGGATATGTGTTGTCAATTTGCTTGAACTTGTTGTCGCTACCACAGGGTCCCGAGCTGATTACTTTTTTTTTGTCACCAGTCAGCGGCTAGCAGCGGCTAGCAGATCATAGCGGATCACTCAAATTCAAGTGGCGAAGGGAATGCGTATTCGTGGACCCTTCCAGAAGATTCAAGAACATACAAGGCAATAAGAGCTAGTTGAGGAATCATCCAAGCTCAATCCCCCACAAATCTGGGTCATCCCATGGTTCCCATGTCCAGTCAACCCCCTGTGTTTGTCTTTTGTGTTGCTTCACCACAGCTGCAGAAACCAGTGAAAACCAATCGCAAATGGGTAGGGGTCGAGTCATTGGTACCAGAAACTTGCATGGTTTACTTGGTTTACTAATCCATATTGGATACCCCCTCTAAAACCCTGGTTAGTTTCGGTATTAGGGGGTATTAGGGGGGCGAATTACAGAAAAATGACCAGCCGGTTCCCTGGTCTCGTGATGTCTCGTGGAGCTCAGGAGGACTTTGAACATACCCCCCCTGATGATCATGATCAACTGCCGCGCCCCCTGCTCCTTCTCTGTCATGGTGAATGTCTTCTGCCCCGAGAACCACCCCCAGTATTTGCGCCAATCGGGGCCTCAGGACCCAAGACACCGACGTTGCTAGTGGAAGCAGAACAAGATCTTCCGGTCTTCCATGGAACATGTCTCTGTTTTAATCTCCCTTTCTGTTGCGTGTCCCAAGTCAGATACCCTTATTTTGCTGGATTTGTTATAATTTGTTGATGCTTTCTCACTGGTCCTGAAGCATCCCATGACAGGCCAAGTGAGTGCATCTGATCACTGGGCTCCAGACAATCTGGACCAGTTAGGGCCAGGACTTTTGAACCAGAAATGCCGCCAGGTTAAGGCACTTGATGGGAGGAATCCACTATATGCTGTGGAAGTTTCTTTGGGCAGTTTGAGATGAGATATACTCCAAAGATGTTGAAAGATCTTCAAATGTATTTGGGGTTGGATCGAAATCTGGAACCCTGAAGTGTAATCATTTTCCACAATTCAAAGAACATGTTTGGGGTATCCCCTAATTTTGAGACAAAGCAAAAGCTGAAATTGTGGATATGTCATCAAAGGCCCCACAACATCTGTGTGTCTTGTCTTTTTTCGGGCCAACTGTCCAGCAAAATGATGTTGATTTAATCCTATCGCAGACATTCACAAAGGATCCAAACTTCACAAACCAAAACCTCGTTCTGGCAGATTCCGGTGTCGCGAATGCGTTGTTGCTGATCACCATCTCGGTGGGATTGTTGGTCCCGAAACATGTTGGCAGCTTGCTGTTCCACCTGGTGGTTTTGAAACCCTCGGTTATCCCTTAAACACCTTGTTGGGTGAGAACGAGGGAATTCTGGATTTCTTTACTACATTTTGAGGAAACCAGATAGCATAACACCCCAATGACTGTTCAACAACCAGGGCTCAACTGGGTTCGAATCTTTTTCCACAGCATCCTGGCGCATCAGTCCAGCGTAATGCTGGACTTCGCGAGCTCCTTCTGCGCCTGCGCGGGTGGATGATGGGCAGATGGGGGCCTGGCCCTGGCTCCTTGGGGTCTTCAGCCATGATTTGTTTGGGAGGACACTGATGGATACTGTATTTTGAGCCATATCCCATGGGGGAGGTGAACTCCTTCCCAGTTTTGGCAGGAGACCTGCAGCGACCTCCAACTTATCCAGTGTGTTTCCTCTGTGTACGATCCATGTTGGAAACGTGCCTTGCTGGATGCATGGATGTGTGTGGAATCCGAAATACCCATGATTGCCCATCTATGAATCCCTTTGCGTTTGGATATCCAAAAAATATCCATGGATAAAATATGAAGCTCCATAGATCGAAGTATCATAGGCATATAATGCGGTAAAGCCAAGACCATCAAGCATCCCCAATTCTTCCAGAAACCTATGATGTATCCGCACTTGGAGGAGTATGTTTCTGGGTTTGCCACATTGCTACTCTCATTTGTTACCCTCCAAACAAAACCCTGGCGGAATGTATTGGATCTAATTTATGAATTAGGGTCCCTCATTGGGGCTAATTGATATTACGGGATGGGACTATATCCATCTGTGTTTATATTATCTATATCTGATATTACATGGTTTACATCAATGTTTTTGCAGCTAACAACAGCCGTTTTGATTTCGGTGAAAAACCCATGTCCGTCATGGGATGGGATTCTTCTGCCATAGACCCAGTGGGTATCCCACAGCTATCCTCCAGAGGAGTGTCGCGCAGGACGCACTTCTGGTAGGTCGACCTGGGACAACGAACTGCTGGGAGTTCCGCAACACGAAAATGGCCCAGCTCGCCCAAGCAAAGTGGCGAGTGCAGCGAGGAGAAATATGGTGATCAATCCCCAAAAATGGGAATGAACCGACAAGGGAATGGGTATTCAACCAACAAGCTGACCCAAAAACAGTAAAAGCGACCCCACCCGAACCGACCGTGGACATGCGGAATCCGGCCCAACTTGGTCCTCCAGTTGATCCGTGTGAAAGGAAAACATGCACCGAACGGCTTTGAACCGTTCTCCCCCGAAAGCGGGAATACCACCATCTTTACACATCTTGAATGAAAACGATAAGGCCAGTCTGGTACATCATTCATTCCATTCATCATTGACCTATGGGGGAATGAACCCATTAAACCCACCAACCAATGGGAAAACCTGGATCCAACCAGGGCGCTTGAAGGTTTCCAGGGTCGCCTCAGAGGTGAGGTTTTCCAACTTCTCCATATCCTCACACCGGGCCAACGATGGGGAGTATAACTCGGATATGACGAAATACAGGTCATAAAATGTCATAAAGGTTGTAAGTGTATATGGTCAACATTGAGAAGGTGTGGAAGATTATCAAAAAAAAGTTCAGCATCTTTACAAACAACGTTCAATTGCAGGTATATTCAGATTTGTTTTCCCTGCTTAACATGCCCATGTTTGATGTCTAAACAGCTACTTGGAATGGCTTTTTCCTCAACAATTCCCCCTAAGGTCCTCCTTATCCAGTTCAAAGTCAAAGACCTGTGCGTTTTCTTGCATCCTGTCAGGTTCTGGGACGGCCAAAACATGCAATGTTCGGAGAAAAAAAAGTGTTTGTCTGAAAATTACGGGGGCCAAGAATATGGTGGTTCATTAATGATGATTGTTCATCGTCATGTTCAAACAAAGAAAATGCATGGTTGGATAATTTTGGTCTATATATTTACACATTTTTTTGGACAAAGCCAAATCATCTTTACATGCAAGTACTAAAAGGCTTCCTCCCTGACAAACAGCCTACAGTACTTCCCGGACTCTTTGGCTCATCTTCCAAGACCCAAGATCTGGATCTAAGGGGATCTCTGGTGCATTTTCACCAAAAAAACACCCCTGAATTCCAAGAAATATTCGTAAAATCCAGCCAGTTGATGTTCACCCCAAACTTTGAAACATCACTAAACAAAGTGTTCACCCAACTTTGGGCATTGGGGTCATGATTTTTCACCGGCCATGGTGAAAACGTTGGGATCAGCAACTGAGCCCGCGATGGTGGACCTGGAGAACTTTTCGCTCTTGGGGATGTGCTGGAAGCCTTTCTGCACACACCTGTGGACATGATGCGACCTGGAGCACAAGATGTACCCCAAAAAAATGTATCATAAAAGCATATCTGTTCAGTCATAAAGCATGATAAAAAAACATATCAAACCAGTATAACTGCTGTATATAATTTCCGAGCGACTTCTTTTTGCGGCTTTCACCTGATTTCACTGTGTTTTCTTGGCGATTCCCACAAAACAGGATCGGCTTCTGGGGTGCCCACCATCTTCCGAGGATCTGCGAAGCACTGCGGCCATGCTTGGCCGCTAGCGCCGCTACCACCTCTGCAACGGGATGCATCCGAGGAAGGATGAAGTGAAGGGGATGCTTTGGGAGTTGAAGCCCTATAAATCTGATGTTTAAAAAATATGCTTACATGATACTTCTATAATCTTCTATATATTTGTTTTACAAATTCTTTTCTACCTCAGCAGCAAGAAATCTCCCACAAGAAATGCTACTTGCAACGAAGCCTGGCAACCCACCAGCCGTCCCCATGGAACCTCGCTCTCCAGCGATGCAGATTTGCCAAAGTTGCACAATGCGCGATAGGCCTGACGTGCCACTCTGAGTGGACAAAAACTATGGTTTCAAGACCAAAATTCTGATTTATGTATGGGGGATTGCAATTCGTTGGATATTGTTGGAGAAACAATCCTGAACGACAAGACTGGCAACAAGACTGGTACCCAATCTTGAGCGCAGTATCCACCGGGTCTGGCCTGAAATCTAATTCGGCGGCTCTCAAAATGCGCAATGGTCCTGGCCAGATGAAGATGTTTCCAATAGAGATGGGCAGGAGGATATCACTTCAAGGCCCAAAAATAGCCAAAAATTGGGAATATCAATCCATTCTGCTCATTTTTGGGGCCCAAAAGCAGTCACAGCAGCTGACTAAAAACTGAGTTGCCCACTTTTTTCTGTACAGAAATGGATTGATCCTGGGCTGCCAATGCCAAAATGTTCAGCTTCCCAGGTTCCCACGGTTCCGTTCGATGCGCTGGGTTCCAGGCTCGATCTGGTTCACCGTGGGCAAGGGAAGCTTCACAGCTTCCAACTCAGCCAAGTCCTCGAAAACTGGAGATTCTCATGGTGGGTACCGGACTTGAATTTATAATGCTACCCCGATGAACAGCCAAATGCCAAACTGCATCTTACGATCATATCATGCAGCATGCTACAATCCTACGGTTCCATTTTCAAGCTATCCAGATCTGGATCAGGCGGATTGTTTGCTGAAAATTGCGATCCACGAAATGTCGTCATAGTCAAAATAGAATGACTCCAAGCAATTCGTTGCTTGCTGGACCTTCAATGGAATGACCCGCCATCCGAGGTCCTCTACGGTGTAATTGGAAACGCCAATGGACTTGACTTTTCCCTGCAACCCACGAGAAGATGCTCAGGGTCCATTCTGATGAGGTCACATTGCAACGGAAAATCATCATTAAATCAAATTATCGACCAGTAGTAAGGCATTATACCCTGTTGCCCTTTCAATCCAGAGGCCCAGGTGCTTATTTTCAAAAAATTAGCAATACTGATCCTTGACCAGCCGTTAAGAACCAGACCGAGGATGAAACAAGACTTGCTGTCCTAGTTGAGTGTATTTATTTCAGAAATAGGATCTGAGGATGTTCCCTTCATGGATCTCGACATCTGCCGATCCAAGTCTCCAACTTTCGCAAGTGCAGTGCTCAAAAGAAGGAACCCCCAGATCTTAGGTATCCAAGGCCCCGGTAGGCCTCTTCTTTCAATTTCATCAGTTCCTGCTCTGCAGCAGAAGTGCTCCACTTTTTAGAGGTATGATATGGTATGATCCCCGCAAGTGCAGGACTGTTTCATCCATGCCATACCTTGCCAATGCTGTTTGGGATGGAAAACCCCTCCATTTGATGGCTCAAACCCTCCAACATTATCCAAAAATTAGGATCGTTTGGATTCCAGGATGCCTCGCTGATGGAGTTCCCATGTAGCAACACAGCTGCAGTCCTGGTAAGCCTCCAAGTGCTTGCCCGGAACTGGCCAGTGGATCATGTACAGGTCCAGGTACTCGCAATGCAAATCCTCCCATGTCACAGTTGAGCCGGCACTACCAAGCCACAAAATGCAGCACCTACTCCCACAACCCATTTCTCTGATCCATTTGAATTCCAACAAGGCTCAAAGATCACCTGACCTCAATGGACTTCAAGCACTGTGCTCGCACCTGAGTCCCGCCAGTGTCACTTCCCCAGTTTCGCTGGTGAAATCATGTTGAATCCATTTGAATCCCCTGTTTTGCTGTTGATGTCCCCCACCCCGATTCAGCCAAGCCGCTGCTGCAGGACCCTCAAAAATGCGGTCGTTCCAGACCTGGAGAGAAAGGGTTAACAGGTGCTGGGATGTGCTCGGAAGATATGGCCAACAGTGGGAGCATACACATTGGGATATGTGATGGAGAGATAGTAGGGGTCACAACATTTCAAGTCCTGGAGACATCAAATCAACCATAGGAGCAAAAAGTGAGGATGCAACCGAATCAAACTGATCCAATACTGATCCAAAATGGACACATCGGACATAGCTCGAAAAAAATCCATGTCCATCCGAAGCACCAAATTATTTGTCATGCCTACGACCTTTCAACCGATGGCCCCATCGCCTTGGAGGTGATGTAGAGTTCGGATCTCGGAATGCCAGCAGCCTGGAGCTGTTGATCCATACAAGGTGAGGTTTTTTAGTGATCTTTGTTGGTTGATAACCCCCATTAACATCCACCTATATATATATATATCATTATATATCCATGGCCATGGACTAGTTCATTACATTCTCCATAAACCCCTATGGATCCCTATGGAGTTGTTGATCCATAGGAACCCAACAAGCCATCAGCTCCTGTATTTGGAAGCAACGACCATCCCATGGAGCAATGTGTCATCAGCCGTCAGCCTTGAAGGCTGCCCCGATCACCGCCTGCCGTTGCCGCTCATTTTCTGGATGGCTTGGTTTCTAGAGAAAAAGATCACAGAAGGAAACTGGAAACTCACCTCTTTTTCAGAACAAAAAAAAACAAGAAAACCTTCCATCCTTCCAAGTTTCCACTAGGCTTGGGCTCTCTGGAAGATTGTCCTTCCAGCAACCGGTCGCGCCTCGTTTTCGTAAAACTGGGCGCAATCAAAGCAGCGATAGCCCGCTTTCAGGGCATCAGAGATGACCTGAGGCCCGTGACAAAGGTCTGGGGGGATGAGCCACGAACTTCATAGGGAAAACATTGAAGAAACAACAGTAAAATGAGGTCCAAATACTTGGAAACGTATAAATCCTCTGGACTACCGTAGATGGACGAAATATTCAAACCTGTTCTACGAGTATCCAGTACAACCCCCTCACTCCCAAAGTTCAATGCTAATGTGAACTGAGGTACTTTGGCTCCAATGGACGCAATAATCAAACCCCCACCGTCACTTTTGCTAACACACGCATTGAAACATTGAGATTTGGGGGTCGGGGGTTCAACACAGAGACCGTTGCAGGGTTTGAATATTTTGTCCATCTACAGTAGTGAGGGAATGATCTGGAATCAACCTGTTTTCATGGGAACAATGTTACTCCTCTCAGCTCTCTACTGAGTGTTTAGATTGTATAGTCAGTACAATGGGTATGTGGACTGTACCATGGATATATACCCCGTCTGAAGCCTCAGTGCTGGCAGTGAGGCCATCCAAACTGCCAAAGAAATCATCCCCATCCCCATTTACTCAAAACAAATGGAACAGTATCATCGCCACTTATAAATTATCCCCTGTTCTGGAATAATGATCTTCATGTTTTTGTAAAAGAACTTTCCATTCGGATGATCGAACATCCAAAATCATCAAAATCCATGATTCTTAGATGTTTTTCCAACAAAAACCCTAGATTTGGGGATGATTTTCCCACAAAAATCACGGTGATGTTCCATGCTTCATCACCCCCGCCACCTGCTCTGCAGGTGCAGGTGGCGCTGCGCTGGCCGCACCGGTGGCAGAGCCCGGGATCACCTGAGAAGCCATGTCCTATGGAAAATTACCAAGAAAATATGGGAAAATCAAACGAAAAAATAGGGAAATCATAGGAAATCCCCTAAAAATTGATAAAAATTGATGAATTATTCATGATTTTCTCAGCTGAGCCAATCTAAAAACCTTGAGTCACTGGCTATGTCGTATCATTTTTGGTACGCCAGAGCTTACGCCATGCTTACGCGCGTGGGTTGTTTTCCTTACGCGGAGCAAATTTAGGAAGCCCTTACGCGAAGTCCTTACGCGGTCTTACGCAAGCGAGGGTTTTGCTTACGCCAAACGCGTTATGACAATTTCCCATTGCCATGTTTGGCCGAAGGTAAATTGAACCGCTTTTTCATCTTTCGGGGGGTTACCTGGTTTGGGAAAACTCAATAACCGTAGTTTATGAAATATTTCGGGATGGGGTGTAGAATTTCCGTGCAATTTCCCCTGCAACCAATTCTGGGATACAAGGGAGATACGGACTTGTCCAAGAATGAGTGTCTCAAACTCCCATGGCTTACAATCTCGATTTCACCCCAGTAGATGTTCCAAAAAATCTGTGCTGCCGCATCCCATTTCGGGATGCACCTCATCTAAGAGCTTCAGTCTAATTTGTTGCTGCTATTTTGATAAGTTATCAGAAACAATGCATCAAACAATTGGCATTTCCCTGCAATAGATATGTATCCAATTATCACCACCAAATAATCAGAAAAGGAATGAAAAGGATTTTCCAAACATCCCAAATCATGGGATGGAATGGGTTCCAACAAATATCCCTGTGTTTGTTGGTCAACTCCGGCCCGCACTGGTTCTGATGACCTTCATCGGACCTGGGGTCCATGACACCAACTTTGTAGCACCCAAAGCCCAGCAGTGGCATAGACCTCGAGACCATGCAGGCGGCAACAAGAATGGGGACAGAAGAAAGGTCAAACCATTGGGGCACAGCCAAAACTGGATGAATCGTATAGCAAAAATCAACAATGACCAAGCTTGCTTAGCTTTGCGGATCCTGAAACTGTGACCAAAAATAACAAAGCATGTCGGAAAATCAGAATTGTAATTGAATCGATCCATTCAAGAATTTGTCTTGACTATGTTTGCACTACCACAGAGCCTCGCACTACTTTTCAAGCTGTACTAAGGTAACCATCGGGCAATGTCAACCCAGGATTAATAAACCACTTTGTTATAGGGGGGATCAATTTTGAGAGAAATTTATCACTATTTTGGAGAACACACCCAATTAGTAGTTAGGGTTTCTTAATCCAGGGTTGACATTTCCCCTTCCCACCCCTGCAAAAAAAAAAATCTGCTTAGGTGCACGTGCTAGTTCGCAAACTGTGAAACTGATCAATTCTGGCTGTTGTTGGTTCTATTTGGCTTCTAATTGGCTCCCGCACGTTCCGTCATGCAGCTCCACGCTTGGCACCTGGAGGCAAGAACCAAAACCGTGGGAAGCCCGAGACAGGATCCACTGAAACATGATCCTAGAATCAGTTGAAGGGAAAAATCTACAGGAAATATTCTATGTTCACTGGTAAAAATATGTAGAAGTCCGCGGTTTCTTGAAAATGTCCCCTTAAATCAATCCACTAATCAAGTGGATCCACCAAGCCTTCAAGGCCATGGCGACTCTTGGCTCAAGAAATGCGAAAAACTGATGGTTTCTGGCAGAGCTATTGTCCAAGAAGCAATCCTGGAGGTGTGCGAAGTGTTACAAAGTCACTGTCCTTTGGAAGGTTGGAGTCATGTGCCCTACTATCAAGTTGGCAAATGCTGCGCAGCGCATTCGGAACTCAAGCGGTCGGCAAGCAACCCCACGGAACTATATGACGCTTGGGTAACCCCCAAGAACTCGAAGAGTGTCGCGTTTCACCCCACGTAACGGCACATAATCTCCAAGAACTCAAGCCTTGGGAGTTTCTGCTGGATGCTTCTGATGGTCTGATGGTCACTCGAATTCAACCATCTGCAATTGCCCAAACACCCTATCACACGCGGCAGCTGCACTCAGTCAGCTTCACCTTTTTTCTGTCATGAAAGCCATATATGAGCATGCATACGAAGTTGGGGACACCGCAACGAAAATTGCAAAAATGGGTTGTTTGGATTTGGGTGCCCACAATTTTGATCCAGCACATATATCTTCCAATCACCGCCAAGGCTGTTTGACAGCCAGCAAGAGTACAGCAACATTAACTCTTCTTTGTCTCAAAATTTGGAATACATCCAGATCCAGGGAATGGATTTTGAAATGTTCACCATTTTGCCACTCTACTAAATCTCAGTTTCGCAGATTCTGAGACCGAAGCCCGACTCACAGTTTCCATTAGCTCATTAACAGCTGGAGCACTTTGGCTCCACTTAGATCTCTTCCTGTCTCCGACGCAAGGCATCTGCTGCCTGGCAGTGGCTCATTGTCAACTGTCTGGAGCATCTCAAGGACCCAAAAGGAAGGAACCACTTCAAAGCTAGATCCTGTAGGAGTCCGGAATGTCGGGAAGCCAGCATTTTTTCTGGAAATTTCACAGAACTCAAGAATGCAGTTTGAGGATGTTGCAGAAATTTGTGAACCAGCACTGGCCAGAGCTGCTAACTGCTAGATATGATTTCAACTTTTAATACACGCTCAACACTCCAGAATGGCGAATACCCATGAATCTTTTCTGGCCCACATTGATAGACTATGAGAAAATTGTGTCCGGTCAAAAATGCTAGTCCCAACGGTGCCGACCAAACCCCTCACCTTGAGCCAGTGCAACTTCATGCCACCCCCTTTGAGGAGCCTCAACTTCTCAGATGCAGGTAACCTCAACTGTTGACATATCTGTCTATACATAATAGTCATCATCATCATCATCATCATCATCATCATCATCATCATCATCATCATCATCATGAGGTGTGTAAATAGCAAGCAGCTATAGACCAACCAGCTGTCACAGGTCCCGGCAACGCCATGGCATGCTGAAGTCGTTCTTGGAGGTGACCTGGCCAAATGGCATCCGTTAATAGCTAATGATGGGATGGATGGCCATACCACATATATACCATGTTTGCCCATGGCACATAATTATATATTTATATACATATATATATATATATATATATATGTTATATATATATATATATGTTATACATATAACATATATTTATATATATAACATATATATATATATAGCATATATATATATATAACATATATATATAGCATATATATATATATAACATATATATATATATACAGAACAGTGGTTTGTTGTTTTTCTTTTGAACTGCGGGGAAAGCCCAAAAAGCCAGTTTGTCCTACTCAAATAGACAATCGTTGTCCGCTTTGGAGGGACCATTTTTGGACCCAGCCGTATGTTTGATAACCGGTGACACTTTGCAAGCTGCCTCCATTTGTCTCCTCAGCCCACGCCAAGAGCAGCTCCTCAGGAGATGTAGGTTGAAGATGGTCAAAGCCAGAAAGGTTGAGGGATTGAATAATAGTGAATAATTGAACATAAACCAACCAGACTATGGTGAAACAACTCAAGAAATACGTTTTCGAATCCAGAATCAACCCTGTCATATCGCACTTTTTGTGGGAGAAGGCATGGGCCTGGCTTGAAAATAGCTTGCCATGAATGATTCGACCAATCGGACTGATTGATCCGACTGACCACATCTAACATTTTTGAATATGGGGCTGGGTCAAAATTGTGGTACCAATCCACCCACGAATTGAGTCATTTTGGACATTTAACGATCCATTTTTGGGGGTCACATTTGCAGCCCTGCATTTATCTGTCCTCCAGCTGCTGCAAGCCGGACCACTGGTCCAAGAGCAAGAAGGCCTGATCTTCTTTGGCGGCGGAATCATTGACACATGGGGGTGGGTCAAAACCTATTATTATCCATTTTAATGGGATGAACGTCCATTTACCAGCTGTTTTGATGTTCACTAGGTACTAGGGTTTTGACTCATAGCCACAGAAACGATGGTGTTTTTTTCTTCAGAATTTCAGTGTTCTCCCATCCGATGGTAAGTTGCTACAAGATCGCCCCACCTCTGGTCGCGGATCTGTTGCCACCAGTTCAATGACAGTCACAGACCACTGCCGATGTGACCCCGCCGGACATGCCTGGCTAGATATGCGGCTCCATATGGCAAATGATCTACAGTCTGGATGTATGTCTGAAAAAATGATGCGGCCCCAAGTCCCCAAGTTCTTGATGTGACATGTCGTTCTGAGACAGTACAGCATCCCAAACTGGGTGCTCCCCAAGTGATTCCGCTTCTCAAACGATTCTGTGATCATCTCCAGACCACAAATTCTGGCCATGTTTTTGAAGATCCTCAATGAGAAGTACGTCACCATGAAAATTGCATCAAAATTTATCCCATTTCATGGTGACCCAATCATTCATCCTGATGTCAATGGATTGGTTTATGAGAAAACGGTTGAAACCATGGGCTTTTGACCCCAAATTCATCAGGGTGTCCAGTCGCCTGCGGCTCAAGGTCCGAGCTGGTCGTCCGCGCCAGGCGCAGCAAACGGAAGAGGGTGCCACTGGGATAGATCCTCAGGGCCCACTGGAGCTGGGGAAGCCATTGGGATAGAACCAGCCGAACATGGGAGCTTTGAATCAGACGATAAGAGACGAACCTTCACAAATTGAGATACATAGATTATATATGATTATATACCACCAATTTGTTGATGGAAGGATGATCATGTCACTCCAAGTGGGAAAAGTGAGCGATGCCAACAATCAAACAAGAGAATGTAAGCTTATTACTTATTACTGCCTGTGGCGATAGAAGTTGTCGCTGTTGGATCTGGTGGATGGTAAGGGTAGGACGCCACAAATAGCAACGCCTCTAGATGATACACCACAATCAGCGGATAGCTCCAGACTCCACAACTAATTAGATTTTCTTTAAAATCGTGTTAAATCATGCTACACTTGCAGTCGCTTTGTTACCCGCTCTTTGAAGCCGGTCCAAATATTCCAAATGCTGCCCGTTGTGTTGCAATGGTTGCAAAGGATCTGCAGAAGTCAATGTTCACCAACCGAGTCTACGGAACCCATTAATTTCAAGCTAAAACCATTGGTCTACAGGATCAAGCATGCCACAGCTGCGAAGTTTCAGTGCCAGGCTCCTTCACCCGAACGCATCCCTTTTTCCAAATGTTGCATTTCTTTGGCTTGATGCTCAGGTGCTTTGCAACACTCGCACCAAACAAAAGTGGGGATGCCTCCAAACAGGAGATCTCCACATCTGCTTTCCACATCACATGGGTATGGTTCGTAAATCAACGAAACAACCAGCACCACAAGCTTGGCCCAATTGGCAGCTGATGCCATTTGGAGCCATATGGGGCTGTGTGAAATTTCAAGGGTTTAGAGACTCTTCAGACCGCAGACGCTTTAGTTCTTTAGTTCTGATCAAAAAAAAACATTGGATCATCCATAACTGTCCATAACCATGTCTCGATACCCCAACGACTTCACCCAGACCCATCTCATCCCATCTCATCCGACATTACTTTCCTGGCAGCTTCACCGGCCCTCGTGGCTTCGGTGCCGGAGAGACCTTCCTGGCCGGAGCCGGCGACGCTTTCCGCGCGGGCGACACCTTCTCCTGGAGCCAACAAGAAATGGAAGGTGGAACATAGCAAAAATGCAACCGAAATGTGCCAAAACTGGTTTGAATTACCATGATATACTATGAACTACTATGATTTACCTCCTCAAGCACCAAGACTCAGCAAATGGGCCATTGGGTCCACAAGCCACGCCACTTTGTGATCTCGGGTTGCATCAAACCACCCTTCAAAAATGTCTCGTGGGCGTTTCCTTTCTTTTGTAACAGGACACTTGAAAAAGCATATCACCCTAGTCAGAGAAACGGAAAGAGAAAAAATTAAGGGCCAGTGCCTGGTTTCGCTCTCAGCAGGTGAGCATATCCTGATGGTCGGTCATATACCACATTTGCATACATTTGCTGGTGATACCAACGGTTTTCGGGCGCTGCCCATGTTTGGTGTTGATGCCCTCATCGGGATATCCCACCTTCCGTCCGCGGAGTCGCTCCACTTCCGCATCCAGCCGCAACAAGCCTGCCGGCACGGGCAGTAGAGGAAACGCTTTATGGATCTGTCCGAAAATAGGGATGCCCCAATTCATGGCAATTTCAACCGGGAAAATGATGATGCACTGGTGGATCTGAAGTTATTCTATCTTCAGTGACAAACCAATGCCTTCCATGCTGCCCAGCGGAATACCCACTCCACGCTCTGCAGGAACCTCCAGGCATGGTGAGCCGATACTCCCAAAAATGGCTCCAGCTCAATGAAAGTCTACAATGTTGTAAGGAATAAGGAAACCATGCAACTGTTGAGGGAATCCAAGAGGTCTGCCATCTTCGGGGGGGTCCATTTTTTGGACAAATGTAATATGCATCTTGATGTGGAACAGCGGGCTGGATCCAAATGAAGCTTTCCGGTGAACTGATACAACCAAGAGGAGAGGCAGCTTATGTTCCACAGGAGTTTCCACCACAAGAGACCACAGCAAGCCTTGCAGTGCACCGGATTTAGCCGAACCAGAAGGGAACCTTTGCCACTTCCTTCCACTGCATCCTGCCCGTGCGGGGACACTGGTCTATCTCCAACAGGAGCCGACGATCTTTTTCCGACCACAACGTCACCTGTTTTTCATACAAATAGAAAGATAGAAAGATAGAAAGATAGAACGTAGAAAGATAGAAAGATAGAAAGATAGAAAGACAGGAAGATAGAAAGATAGAAAGATAGAAAGATAGATAGAACGTAGAAAGATAGAAAGATAGAAAGGTAGCTAGATAGCGAGGGTCCCTAGGCAGATCAGATCTTACAAGATAAGATTAGATTTCAATAGATTTCCCCCTTTCAAAAAGTTCAGCACCATCACGGCACCTCACCCTGCACGCGGACGCTGGGAATCGCCAGGCCGCCCCCGCATTCGATGACCACCACTGCAGCTTGGCGGTCCTGCAACTCCGCCAGCCACCTCAACTGGAGGACATGGAAGTTGGGGTTGAGACCAAAAGCGAAAATATTGAAATTTGTTATGAGTCATGTAGTATTTTTAGACCAACAAGTAGAATAACTTAACTATTGTATAATTAAACAAATGTCAGAATAATGAGAAATGTAAAACAAACCGAGAACAAATCAGCAACTTTTACAACTTTTGGAGAGTTTCACCCCAGGAGTTACCCCCTGGGGCCTTTGCGAAATCGGACCGAGGCACTTGTTGAAGCCGTTGCCTCTCTCAATGGACGCTCTGGAGACCTATGGATCAAAGTTGGAGGCCCAAATCACCGAGTCCAGTGGATTTTTGGGGTCCACTCGGTTCTTATCCAGGCAATTTGATCCCCAAGCAGATCAGAAATCCGCAAATCGTATTGAGAGGTTATCAAGTATTCTCCTGGCAGAAGACTTGGTCGAGTCGAGTTTCGGTTCGCCGAGCCGGTGTCTCTATAGAAAACCAACCAACCAAACCAGCTGCAGCCACGTGGCATTGTAGTTTTTGTCGTGGCAAAACCAAACCTCGGTCATTGCAAAACGCCCAAGGATGGTTCAGGTTCTTCTTTTGGGACACTCAAAGCTGGGACACTTTCCTTCGCGCCAATTCCACGACCAGAAGCAGAAGCACCATCTTCTGAACAAGAGTATTTGGACACCAGAAGCTCATACAGTACAATAATATCCATACGTACAACTACGGTACCAGCACACACATCCCACGCTGATAAACACTGAGCCACATTGGGTCTCGCCAGTCGACCACATCTGGAGCACAGAAAGCAGCTCCGTTCCAGGCTCTCAGCACTGCGAAAGCGCAGGGCCTCAGCGCAAGAATTGTCTTTTGGGAAGATCTACAGGAGATTTTTCCAACATTTCATGGCAGGGAAAAAAAACCTGTAGATGTTCCCTTAAACCAATCCATTGAATCCTTTGAATCCAGGACCTGGACAGCGAAACATAAGTACGAGACCTGATCTAAATAGGATTTCTCTGAAGAAAAATCGCCTATCTTTCCTGTGATATACAGCACCAACCCCTCTCCCTAAATCTCATCCGTCTGGCCATGGGTCAAAATTACCTAGCTTCAAAAAATGATGGAAGTTGTGCGTTGAAAGGTGGACCATTTCCACAAAAATCCAGTGCCTCAATGCTAAGATCTGCCTCCTTTCTAGTTGGACATGATTTTCCTCCGCTCATCGCTGGGCATTCTCAGTAGCCATTCCCGAGTCGCTTTACCCAATCCTATACCCTGCCAGGTCAATGTGAGATCCTCCCTGTTTTTGCTGCTGAAATCCCCAAATCTTCAAGAAACATCCCCAAGTTGATACCCCCAACATCCTTGAAACTGAATTTCATTACCATTGTCAAAAAAAATATTCAAGCTGGCGATTCATCCAAACTCACTCGGATGAGTCATTTTCCCATCATTTTTCCCATCATGTTCCCCTCCAAATCCTCCAGGATCTCCCAAATCCTCCAAATCCCTTGAGCCTCCGACGCCCTCATCCACCTCCGCATCCAAGTCCTTGGGGATCACTTCTGCGGACCAGACCTCATCGGAGCCGTCGGGTGCCAGGCCTTTGCACCTGAGGAGGAGCACGACTCATGGCTGGCTTCAGGGAGATATTATGATGTGTGATATGGAATACATGGTAAATGAATGTGGATGATATATGATTGATAGCCACTTAGATGGCCATTTTTGGAGATCTATGATTGGTTTGAGGGTAAGATCTATCGATCTACCGATTCTTGGAGTGAGATATGCCCATCTTCCAGTGAGATCCCATGATACCGTCATCGGCTATCAGTCCAAACAGTGGCGCACTGTTCACACCAAAATGGCTGGTAGTTCTGGATGTTCATCCCCCTGAACTTACAGAAAATTGTAGTTTTTGATAGGTTTTGACCCATTCCCATATCCCATCAGTCCATTTAAATTCATAAGTACCTTTGGTATCCTTTGATATCCAAAAATATATCCATTCTATAATCATCTATAATATGCTATAGGCTATAATCCATGATTAATTATCCTGTATCCCACGATATCCCCACCTTTCTTGGTTGAACGGAGCCCAGCGGCGTTCGCCGGTCTTTGGTGCACTGCAAATGGTGCAGGTCGCCGTGACAGGCGTAGATCAGCTCAGGGGGGAAGCCCACCTTTTCGAACATGCCATCGATGTTGGAGGTCCAAACGTAGTACGGCTTTCCTTGGGGAGATGTGGCTGGATGCATGATGTAAAATGAAAGGGGGGAAAGGGGGAAAAAGGGGGGAAAGGGTGAGGGAAACGAAATGTGCGGCAGGAAACATTCTTTGTGATAGCAAATAAATGCCCCCAATGGTTAACTTTCGATGGGATAAAGCATCATTCAAACCGGAAGAAGTGCAGACAGCCGTGCACCTGTTGCAATACGTGTCCCAACTCTTGCGCATTCGCACCTGTCCCACCGAGCTTCCCAAGTTTCTTGCCCATTTCAGGAGAACGTCGTATCCTTGCAAGGGTCAAAAGCATAGATCTGCAGATAGACTACCAGGGCAACAAGGCATCGGCACAATCCAGGAGAATATGGCCTCAAAGCAGCAGTAACATGAGACCTTTTTGTGCGGCTGCTAGGTATGTTTGCCCATCACGACTCTCGTGACTAAAGGTATGAAATTGAAGCAGCCAAGAACAGGTCCTGCATGGGGAATGCAGCTGCGATACATCGACAACTGGGTGTAGTTGATGCCCCAAGCAAACCTTGGCAGAGTCAGAAATCCTGGTCCTCAGAAGTTTTGGACAGGTTGGAAGACTTAGAGACTGAGATTCAGCACAATCCAAACTGACCTCCCTTTGAATATCGGAAAGAATGTGGCTTGGAAGCCATAGTCACAGGGCAACAGCAAGGCAAAATGTATCACATTTCATGCACTTCTTGGGTCAATCTTCCTCTCCCAATACCCTTCGTCAACCAAACATGGCTGGCAATTGAAGATCCATCAAAAAAAAAGCAGGGTTTCACGGGAAAATCATCAACAAAAACTGAGGAATCTTCCAGTCTTCCAGCAAGCCATGTTGGATTACCATCCTCCTCTCCAGCTGGGCTCAGGAAACAACGGATCCTCGCTGAACCACTTGTCATCACTCATCTCCTGAGCCCAACGGCATGGCGCTACTGCCCTATGACTTATGACACTTTTTGGATATTTTTGGGATGTGAATCAGTGCAGCAATCACATTGGTTCATCACCTTGGTAATCCAATGACTCAGTCTTCACGAATTTCTTTTCAAGGACCACTCAGGCACATCGTCTACTTCACGACTCCATCACATGTTCTTCTTTGCATCCTTCCATCCGGCACACGTGTGGCTTTCGCCCAGAAATATGTAGGGTTTTCCCTGAATGCCATCAAAATTGCCATCTCCATGGTGAAAATGATGTTCAAACAAATAAGTGTAAGTCCATTGCCTTAACCATTGGTGATTACTCGTTTCATCAACCATGTCACTGCTGCAACCGTGTAAAGTGGGCAAATGATGACAGGGGCCATGATCTTCCACAACCCCATGGGCCCCATGGGCTTTGGAGGTCGCCATCGGCCCCGGCCTCGTAGCTCATGGCCACGGAGCGATCTTTGAAGAGTCCCGTGGAGCCGCGAAAGTCTGGCAGCCCGCTGTCCACACCCATCCCAGCACCTGCAGGCAGCGAAGCGATCTAGGCGCGGCACCAAACCTTCAAGACCTGGGTCGAATGTGGTTTGGTAAAACCTGAATGACCTTTCCCAAAAACCACCAAATCGTTCGAGGAAGAACATCCCCATGGCCTGCAGTGAAGATCAGGGCGTCACACTTGGAGATCGCCTGTGGCAGAAACCATTTTCTCAGACCTTCATGGAACCCTGTTTTGCTTGGGCTGCAAAATTGAAACTGCCATTTGTGTACTGACTATCCAATTTGCGGGATACCTAACATCACAGAGTTCCACATCTGGGATGCCGCCTCCGCCGCACACTTCAAAGCTGACTCTACCTGCGGTCATGGTGGGGGATGAAACATGATCCGTGAGATGGGGAAATATGAAGGACAAAATAAAATCAACATACCCTAGAAAGAATTGTGAATGTATCAACAAGACTGGATGACCCATAGAAACCAGCAACTGAAGGGTATGTTGAAAACATTGGTATCGAAGATAAAAATGAGGATCTAGCCAACAGACGGGTATAGAACCTCATCACATTAGTTTGCCCTCCTGACAAGAAACTTGAAGCATCCGTTGACATGCCCATAGGTTCATCTATACGTGTTTTTCCGACCATCCCCCCTACAAGGAAACTATTCAGAAACACTCGCAGCTTGAAACCAACACGGTTTCAGAAACCATCTGGTGAAGTTAAGAACTCGTCACATTTTCAGGGAATGACTCTCAAGAACATAGATCTGTCCCCAAAAAGATGATGATGATGATGATGATGATGATGATGATGATGATGATGATGATGATTATTATGATTATGATTATGATTATGATGATTCTGATGATGATTCTGATGATGATTCTGATGATGATTCTGATGATTCTGATGAATCTGATTTTGATTATGATTATGATTTTGATTATGATTATGATTATGATGATTCACTTGTATAATTATACTTATACTTATACAGTTAAATACCAAAATAACCAGCCTTTTGTGGGTTCATCTGTGCCCCATTGTTAAGCCATACTGATTTGCAGGTGCTGAACTTGAGCAGCGGAGCGGATTCCCGGCTGTCTCAAACGGCTTGCCTCTGAGGGGGAACTGGCTCCGGCCACATGATGAGCGTCCCGATGTTCCAGGTACACTGTGCTCATCAAGCTTCGCAAGCAAAGAGTCTACATGTGTACGGGCCAAGTCACTGGGGGGTCCCAATGGACCCACAAAAAGCAGGTTGTTTCCAAGTATGATGCACAGCAAGGCATGCGTTTTAGTGTTTGGATGGCTGTCCCAAACTATGGGTGTGTCCAAGACTGGTGGATACCTCAATGTATGACCATTGAACAATGGGACAAACTGGGTTTAAACCACTGGATTTTTAGGGGTCGGTATGTACCCTACTCGTGTACAAACATAGTAGCTGCAGCCAAGTAGATAGACAGGGGTGGGGACTGCTTGCAATGTGGAGACGCATTGCATGTCAGTAGAATCTATTTGTGGAGCAGCACAAATGATGGCTGGATAATTGAGATCTGTTCTCGGAATCAGATTCTATCTGACATTGGTGGGGGAAAAAGTACAGGTAGTGCATCCGAAACCTATTTTGAAACACGTTGAGACATCCATCTGGTGACAACTACATTGACGTTTCATTTGTTGCCTGCTTGGACACTTTGATCACTTTGGATGGCTGCGGATCCAACTCTTCCAGCTGGCACTTCAAAAAATGGTGTGGGTCGAGTCCCTTTTTGTAAACCCATGGACCTACCAAAATGGCTGGTGAGTTTGAATACTTGACCATCCACGTTGGGGAAATGTGTCAATTCTTGTGCATCAAATCATCCATTTTCGGGCGCTGATAAATCTTAGGACCCATACAATTCATCAATGTTTAGCAAATAGAACCATCCAAATGTATCCAAATGTTGCAGGGATTGATCCTTTTGATTCTTAAGCCATCCACATTTCTGCTCAGGAAAGCACACATCATCACTGCCGCCCCTCAGCGACATATGCTCCGGATAGCTGGGCGACCTACCATGGGATGCCAGTCACGGCCGTTGTTAATGGGGAAAATGATAATAAACCAATATGAACCATGGGATTTGGGAGGGTTTTCCCATCATTTTTCAGACAAACCCATAAATTATAGAAAATGTCTTTGAATGAAGCTGGCCATAGGTATGTTAATTGGTGTTTGCCGTTAATCATCAAAGACCCCAAGGGAACCGGAACCGTTTCCCAGTCACGGTTGCGCCTGGAGTCCGCCTGGATGGCCAATAGCACCTCAGGCCATCACCATACTTCGCGCGTTTTTTTGTAAATTGGATACCCCCAAAATCCAACCGCTCAACACCGCATTTTCCCAAGGAAAATTGAATTTGTTTGATGTTTTTTGCGTATCCCCCCAGTTTCAGACATACCAACAGCCTCCAGGTTCCCCAGGTCACAGTCTCAGGGCCGGCACATTGGCATTGGTCTGCACCAGGCGTCTCCCAGCATCCCATCGAGAAGCGTAGGATGTTGCAAAGGATCCCTGACCTGGAATCAGCATCCATTGGGACAGCAACCTGTTTCAGGGACGAGTTCTATAAAAACTTGGTACAAGAAGTTGGCTATGAACAATTAACAATTTTGGTAAATTCGTACATTCCTTGTCACGAATTGTGCGTATCAATGGGTTGCAACCCGACCGTTTGCCCCGAGCTCCAGACTCAAGGTGAACCACAAAGCACCAGTGTCCAAGGCCTGACGAGTGACACATGGTTGTCTTAGTTGTCTTCATCAAAATGTCTACAGGAAGCCATAGATTTACCGGCCAGATACTGAGTTTACCAGTAAAATGTCCGCCAATTCTGGGGCCCCAAGGATGTCCTTGGCAATCTGAAGAGGAGTTTGTTTCAAGCAACCTCCCTTGGCCAAGAGGATGGTTAGTTTTAACACACAGCCAATTTAAGTTTCTGGCAGGCACCATGGCAGCTTCATTTTCCACACATGCCTGGCGCAAATGATGATGCGCTCAGTTGACGCACGCGGCACCATGCAACAAGTACTTGGATCAAGTGCTTGGGAGGGGCTGAAATGCCAAATGATTAATCTTGTTTTTTTCCCTACTACTCACAATCACAAAATATGCATGTTTGATGTTTTAAAAAATAAGCCTCAAGCACGAGCCAGATCATGGTTGGAAACACCATGTTCCAAGTCTTCCAAGCCTGGCTGACGACTACTTTCCTCAGTCTCAGTCGCTGAAGAAGGACTGCTGAGGTATATCTAAATAATGACAATTAGGATCTTGATCTTGGGAGCAAAAATGTTGGATATCTATGTACAACTGTTTATGTATAAGATACGAAAAGATTGAGTTTTCAATAAATAGACCGACCCCAAGTTTCAACCATGTTGGTTAGGCCGCAGGCCTCTTTTTCAAGGAGTTCTGTTGTTTTCCTGGTCCCTCACCTTGACCGTCCGGCGAATCACCGGGCGCCAGGCTCGTATTCATCCTTGCTTGCCAAGTACCTCACCACACAGCGATTTGATACGAGAAAACTGCTCTGACAATTTGCAACAAAACATCGGCCAGTTTATGGAAGTAGCAAAGATCACCATTTTCCCAGTTCGATGGTGTAAGCTCGAAACAGGCTCGACTCAAGACACATGGCACCGAACAAACCACCAAGTTGGTCCCAGACAGACCGCAAATTTGGTCCCACTGGACACTTGAGGCAGTGAAAAACACCATGCCATAAATTGAGGATAAGAATGAACAAATACATTTTGAGACATCCCGATAAAATAGATGATAACAAAAACGTCTCTGCTTTTTGCGCACGTGTCGATGAGCTCCTGCAAGGCTGCGGAAGACAGGACCAAAGGCCGGAAGGTGATCCCTTCATGTCGCACCTCAGAAGGTTCAACAGCCGGTTTGCGATACTTGCAGTTTCATAGGACTTCTCGGGTGATTGGCAACCAAACTTCTAAGTGAATTTCAAGGCTTTCAAGATTCATGGTGATTCCCTATAGTTCCTCCAGTTTTTACAACTTGTTGCGCAGGGTTTCCATCCAGTAAAGAACCATATTCCCAACCTCCGCCAACAGATTGGCACGAGGCTAAGTCATACCCAAAACTGGGATGGTTGATACAAAAAATCACCAAAGTTTGCCAAAAAATCTGGGGTCAAATCGTTCAAATGGATCTTAAATGTTTATCCGGGCATCCCCAACCCCTGAGCTGCGAAAGAAGCAGGTCGCCGCTTGCACTAACTGCCTGGCATTTTCATGTTCCATTGCATCAAACTGCCGGAAAATTGGGGTATTCCCATTTATTGCCTAACCCCTCCTAAAAAGATATTCGAGGATTAAAGGGGGGTACATTCCCATTTTCAGGCACACCAGGCACTTGGTTTCGCAAAATGTTGGTGGAACAACGCCGGGTTGGCGCCATCGGAGAGAGCGCCTCGTTTTTCGGGGGGAAGTCATTGGGGAAATGATGATTGAGATGGGATGGGGGATGGGAAAGAAGATCAAACCGCGTGAATCCATGATCTTCGGAGAAACAAGGCTTTGGGAAAATCCAAGGCTTTGGGTACGTCCAATAGTGAATGGTTGAATACAACATGACCAGTCCACCAGCAATTCCCTTGGGGCCTTCGATTTTAACCCAGGAATACCCAGGATGATCTGGCGCCCTGCCTCAATCAGCTCATCGAAAGGAAAGGGAGCAGTTGCAGCACTGGCGGCCTCCATCACTACTGGCGGTTGGGTAGAAAATCCACTGGATACCATGGTTTTCAATGGTTTTCAACAATCAACCATGGTCAACAATGGAAGACGCTACTGGAGACGTTCCTCAAATGTGACCGGAAAAACCAAAGTCGGGGATTCTGGTGATCTTCTGGGTCCTGGGACTGTACCCAAAATCCCATGGTTTAGTTGATGAACTTCCCCATCAACATTGCCATGAATTGGGGTGTCCCCCTTTTCCAAGCAAAGCCAAACATCGTATCATGCAGTCAGTAGTTGTTTATAGTATCTATATATAGATATCCCATCATATCCCCATCAAAGTCCCGTCCCACTAAATCCCCCATCTGCCCATTTTAGTGGTAAAGCATCCTAAAGCATCCCACTTTGGCACCTCCTCACTCTCCAAGGCACGCAATACCCCTTCGGTCATGCCAGGAAAAGACGTGGATGTCTTGGGTGATAAGGAACCAAAACGCAAATGTTTGCAGCAAAATTGGATTTACTAGCTTGATTTAACTCAGAAAATAAACATCGGTATGATTCCAACAAAAAAAGAGGGCATCCAAGAGACCACTTGATTGTGTTTTGAACCAATAATCCAGAATGGGAATTGCAGCCATACTGTTTATGGCTCATGAATGAGAGAGTTGGGATCCAACTCTAATTGCACCTTTATCGTGCTTGGGGATGCCTCACAGGTCGAAATCCAGCACAAACCTCGCCTGCCACGGCGTCCATCACGTGTGGGAGCCAGGACTCCCGAGTATACAACCACAGGACTCCCAAGAAGAGTTGCCGGAGGCTGCCTGGAGTGGTGGTCATTTGCGCCTCGCAACGGCCGAGACCGACTGGGGTTTAGGTGTGTCAATCCTGAATCTGAAGGCATGTACATCTGTGTGTGTATACTATTTAGACTATACACTATGTATAATATAAATGTATGTATGTACATTACACATTTACGTATATCATACTATTATCCTCTGAGGTCGCCAGGAAAACCATGAGCAAATTGATGTTGCAAACATTCAAGCAGAACAGCGGCTCTTTTATGTTTGAGGCCGAAGGGCCAAGGTGCCAACAACCACACAGTGACACTGGACGTGCATCTCAGGTGCCAAAACTGGTCATTCTCTGCCGCCAGGGCACCATTCTACCGGCACTAAGGTGAGTTTGCCAAAACTCCTCCACCTGTCACAGCTGCTGTCAGCATACAATCCTCCTTTATGATATACAATCCTTTAAATTGTTGAAGTTAAGGTCCCTAAGTTTCTCTTGAAACCCAGAGTCAGTGACACATGATGATCTGTGGCCTTAAGTGCTGTCCCTCGTATCTCCAATTGCCAGCTTGGCTTCCCTGGGCCTCCGATGAAGCCAAACTCTTTGTGGCTTCGAACCTGATCCTGCGGTGCACGCAGTGGCAGCGTTGGCTCTCGGAGGACAGCTCTGGTGACCCACCTCTGCCACCGGGCGCGCAGGTCCAAGGTCTTGGCAAAGCCTTTCCAATGGGCATCCAACGTTGTGGACCTCGTTGGCATCCAGCAAGTGCACAAAAGCAGCTCCTGACAGGCGGAGCCAGTGGAAAAATGGTGGGAAAATGCAGCTGCGGTCGTGATTTACGTGCTGAAAATTGTGGCAAAAGTTTGGGACCGTGACAGAATCCTTTCTGGTTCTGGGACAAGGACACAATCCTTACAATGCAACAAATGCCAAACCAGGCTTGAGCATCTCCAGAAGTTACCTAATTTCCAGGTGAAGCAACCCAAGGCCCACGAAATCTTCCTCCACACGGCGGAGCCCATCGAAAGCCTGGCGTTCCCAAGTTTCATGAAGGCCACGGAAAATTCACCAAAAGGGATAGCACAATAGGTTGATCCTGAAAGCTGAAAGACTCAAGACCTTGGTAGACATTCTGGCCATTCATAAGCGAGAGATGTTGGTCATACCCCAAAATGCCCAGTAAAATCAGGTCCCGAATGTGGCAATGCCACAGCCGAATATGCGACAATTGGAGCCTTGCTGAGCACTCGGTCCAGCGATTCGCGGTCCTGAGGCTTTGGCTCCAGGACTGGTCAGTGGGTATGCACTCACAACCCGTAGGACTCCCATTGTGCTGGTTGGTGTTCGCCAGGAAATTTGTAAATTGGTGCAATCATACAAAAAAGCTGCATGGAAAGTGAAAACCAATCAGATTCTCAGGATTGCTGGATATCTCCCACCAGTTCTTTTCAATATACCCAACAGCAATCTAACATAAAATGGAAAATCCCCTCTTTCTTGACACAATGTTTATTCACATTCCAAGGGAAACTAGGTTTAAGATCCGTAGCAATGTTACTGGTACCTCGGTTTACCTCAGGATACATCCAGTTTTGTGGGATGTTTGACCCATGAAGGTGGCCTCTGGAATGTGCTGCCACAGCTGCTGCACTAGACGTCCCCCCAGGGTGGCCTCGTGAGGGCTGAGGTTGCTGAGGTTGCTGCGGTTGCCGGTTTCGGGGACACCATTTCAACCAGTGGATACTGGGAAAATCATTGATAAACATGGGTAAAACTAGGAGACGATTAAGATACATGGATAGATATATGATGATATATGAAAAAATGCCGACAATTTCAGATCTTGTGTAGACTGGAGAGGCAACAATGCTGGGGATGTGGCAACAACAATTGAGATGGGGCCATGAATGATGGACATATGAGGTAAACAAACAACAATTGGAGTGCGTTCCCCTGCAATAGAGCCGTGACCATCATCGTCGATGGGTTCACTCTTAGATCAGTGAGGGAAGTAAACATTACGTGCTTTGAAGGAGACGTTCATCTCGAAAGCCTCAGAATTTGCAAGTGCAAGTGGTTTGGAATACGGATATTTGTCTGGTATCTCTTCCAAGCTGAAATTACACATGGTGACAAATTCATATCAACCTGCAACATTCATCTTCCAAGTGGAACAAGGCTCTGCTGTCACCCATCAGTGATCCAGCCTCCCGTAACACCTGTTTGGCGTGGTTTCGATCCTCAGAAGACCTCTGTTTTGTCCGCAGTCCGAAATCATGAGTGGACACATGGACAGCAGTTCCACCAAGAAATTTTCATGGGCAAATTGACAGTTCAAGAACTATCAACCCACTACATCACTTCCTTTGGCAATAGATTTACGCTGCATAACCATACAGCGTGGCGCTCATGTTGGGCCCCCCGTGCTCAGAAGTAATCTTGATGGCACCCAGCAGGCTTGTGGAGGTGCCTATAACCAGAGAAATGGAAAGAAAAGCGAATGATGGACCACACCTGGGATACCCAAATCATCCGTGTGGTGATTGTTGGTGGATATGGATTCATTCCAACCAGTGCTGTGTATGATTTGTATACGGTTGGAAAACACAAAGAGTTGAACTTGGCACATCCCCAAAATTGGACTGTAAATAGATTAGATTGGATTAGAGTAGATTGGGTTAGGTTAGATTAGATTAGATTAGGATTAGATAAGGTAAGAGGTAAGGTAAGATAGGATAAGATAAGATAAGATAAGATAAGATTAAAAAAGAAAGAAAGAAAGGTAGGTAGGTAGATAGATTGATAAACAGATCGATAGATAGACTGATAAACAGATAGATAGATAGATACATAGATAGATAGATAGATAGATAGATAGATAGGTAGATAGGTAGATAGATAGATCAATCGATCGATAGATAGATAGATGGATAGATGGATAGATGGATAGATGGATAGATGGATAGATGGATAGATGGATAGATGGATAGATGGATAGATGGATAGATGGATGATGGTGGACAGACAGACAGACAGATAGAGAGACAGAGAGACAGAGAGACAGACAGACAGACAGACAGACAGACAGATAGATAGACAGACAGACAGACAGATAGATAGATAGACAGATAGATAGATAAATAGATCGATCGATAGATAAATAGATAGATAGATAATATCAATAGTAAAGATACTATAGATGATGTGGATAATATGATAATTTGATGGGATAGGAGAGGAAAGGATAGGATAGGATAAAACTGAAAAAATAACAAATTTCTAAATGACTTGCCTGTAACATTGTAAAGCGCAATAATAAACCCAAAAAACACAGCACAGTAAAGTAAAATATAGTACTATACATACAGTCCAGTGCAGCACTGTATAGCACAATATAGATAGATCGATCGGTCGAACGATAGATAAATAGATGGATCCGTCGATAGATAGATCAACAGCTAGATAGATAGATTGGTTGATAGGCGCAAACTAGAGATCAACCCTCTCTGCCACCATTACTGCAAACAATTTTTTGCTAGTAGTAACGGCCTAAGTTTGACCCAGTCACTCCTCTGAAACACCATTTCCCAAAAACCACCATTCTTCCTAATCACTTTTGCGCGTCACGCTGTGCTGACTCCTACAGTCATGGATCGCATTAGGTCACACGAGGTAAAAGGATGTAATCAACTCAACCACGCACGCGTGCGCAGGCGCATCCCTGCCCTGTAGGGCGCTGGACAATCCAGACCCGCAAGATTGATCTTGATCTTGGCGAACATGCTTGGCGGTTTGAAGACTTTGAGGTGGGATTTCCCTGGTGAAGGGGTGACGACGAGTCAGGCGAGCGGGCACAAACAGCAAAGTCAAACATGATTGACTGGGGGTGAATAAATGGGTGAGCCAGGCCCCAAATCGCAACTCCCCCAAGAACTGAGCCAGGCCCTAAAAGGGGTCTTTCAAAGGGGTCTTTACAACATGAAACATCGGCATCCCATTGTCTTGGTGCTACTTTACATGTTTCCATGCTGCGGGAGGTCTTACATGGTAAGCCTCCACCCTTCAGCCTTCAACCGCTGTTCCGACCCCTGCCCAACAAATCTTGAATCTCTATTGCTTCTATTCGTGTTTTATGTGGCCAGCCACAGATTTTCGCAGTTAAATTCACTGAGTCGTGTTTGGAAACTTGAAGCCCAGTTTTCATGGAGCTTGTTGTATCTAAAGCAAATCTTGAGATTCAGGGAAAATGATCATTCCAACTCCAGGCCAAAGGTTTTCCGCCATGTTCTCAGTCGCCGGACTCTGTCCAGATGCTGAAGCAATTCAATGGCTTCTGGAGCTACAGACAAAAATGGTGGCTGTGCATTCCCACATGATCATCCCAACTCCAGGCAAAAAAAATCCACGGTGTTCTCAATAGGTTTTCTACACCCCCACTCATGGGTTATGGTTCTATTCATGACAGCTCCTGCATGACCGCAAGTTGCCCTATAGTCATGGCATTTACCTCAAAGCATTTAACACCTCCCAATCTTGGGACTCTGTCCTTCGATCTTTCCACTTGGCCACGCAATTCCTGCTGTCACGCATTTATGATGTCACGCTTTTATGATGTCACGCATTGATGGTGTGCTAAATTCCATTCGCTTTTGCATTGCACCCAAGATGTTCGATGCGTCAACCGAAAAAAATCATCATCCCTGTCATCATCGAAACATTTTCAGTGAGGTAAGGCTATGAACTTGAATCTCAATTACTTTCTTCGAGTGAACCCTACCAACTGACATCCTATCTGACATTCTATCTCACATATCTTCTGACATGTATTCTGACATTCTCTCTGGCATTCTATCTGACTTTCTACCTGGCATTCTATCTGACATATATTTTGGCATTCTATCTGACATTTTCTCGGGCATTCTGTCTGACATTTTATCTGACATTCTTTCTGGCGCTTGAGCTGGCATTGTAGGTGAAACATTATCGGACATGCATCTGGCATTCTACCTGACATTTCATCTGACATTCTATCTGGAATCCGTTATGGCCGTCTAATGTGCCATATACTTTGACATTCTTTCTGACATGTCATCTGGACATCTGGCATTCTACCTGAAATTCTATCTTGAATCCATTCTAGCATTCCATCAAATATATATTCTGCCATTCTTTCTTGCATTCTATCTGACATAGAATCTGGCAGTTTTTCTGACATTCTATTTGGCATCTATTTTGACATTCTTTCCGGCATCTTTTCTGACGTCCTATCTGACAGTCTATCTGGCCTGTGTTTGTTCGGGCCGCGCGTCCCAGATGGAGCGCGTCCGCGCGTGCCCAGACTACCATGGAGCTTGCAATAGGTTTCGGGCCCGTGCGCCCCCGAATTGCAATGGAGCTTGCCGTGAGCTTCTGTGGCGAGATTGCTTCACTTCATTGTTTTAACGTGGTGCCCAGAGTGACCGGGGGCACAAGGGGGAGGATGGCGGAGGAAGGAAGGAATGAAAGAAAGGAAGAAAGAAGGAAGGAAGGAGGGGCACCTTTGATCTAGAGACCTTCACCTGCTCACAACTTAGCAAAGTAAACAATAGCAAACAAGGCCAAAAGACTCGTGGTTAGGCACACAATTTTTTCAAGCATGAAAAAAGAAAACCCTGGCATTGACACAGTATCCGAAAATAATGTCAGGGATGTTGTTTAGGTGTACAGCTGGACACCAGCCTGTTGTGGGATTCGATTTGGGTGGCCCGTTTGATGGCTTGATCTCTGCGCGTCCTGCACGAGCGCCTCCAAGCGCCTGTTCTCACAAGCCTGGCGGTTTTTGGGATGGTTGCGTTTGATGTGTATGGTTTGGATAATTTCGATAGGTGGGGATGAGTAATTACTGGGGATGGCGCCTTTTTTTTGACCACATTGTACAGAATATAATTATGACAACTTCTAAAGGGACTCCGACATCCACCTTTGCGGCTGAGGCTCCCAATCTTTCCTGGCAGAGCTACAGCTGGAGTCACTGCAGAGTTTTTCGATGTATTTCATGAAGAGGGCACATTTCAGCACTGCTGTTCCCACGCAGAATTTCCAGGCCCCAATCAAATTGAGACTCCTGCAATAGATTTTTCAACTTTTGTGGTTTGAATTGCTGAACATTTGCCACGTTCCATCATATGCTTATGTTTTGCTGTTTAAGTTCTCCCACAGCTAGATCTGCTCGGTCTCGCGTCAATGCCAGGTTCTTCGCCTGGTCACCAAAATTTTATCAATGCCAAGGAGCGCAATTCCAAAACACTGCGTCAAAGCAAAAACTTTACCTTGCATCTCCTTAGTAGTGATTCACAACCCATTNCACCAAAATTTTATCAATGCCAAGGAGCGCAATTCCAAAACACTGCGTCAAAGCAAAAACTTTACCTTGCATCTCCTTAGTAGTGATTCACAACCCATTATCGTATAGCTAGGAGTATTTGAGTTTTTCACTTGTAAAAGCGGCCCTTCCTGGCCTCGCTTTTCTGAACCTGGGTCCTCAGCAAGCCCGTGTTGACGCGGTAGATGTGCACGCTTTCCTGAAGTTTCAAGAGGGATTTCACCAAGAGAAAATGAGAACTCCAATTTTCAAACACCCACTTTGCCCAGGTAGTTCCAACGCCTGCTGGATCCGAACTGTTTTTCGTGCCAACAAAAACCATGGTTTAGATGGTTGGACCCATTGTGAAATCCTCGAGGATACGCNCAGGTAGTTCCAACGCCTGCTGGATCCGAACTGTTTTTCGTGCCAACAAAAACCATGGTTTAGATGGTTGGACCCATTGTGAAATCCTCGAGGATACGCGCTCTGGAGCTCTTCATAGTTACTTGGCTATGCATCCCACTTAGTAAGTGGGTTACACCCCTGCTATATTTGTGAAATATCTCCAGTTGTATATGGGTTATGTAAAGATTATAAAGCACAGACCTTGACTGGGATGCGCATCCCAATATGATAAGAATGCGCAAAGTGTGGATCTCTCGGTACATCTCCCACGGTTGTTACTTTGCCTACAATGTTTGGTAGCCAAACCAGGTTTTAGACTTGCCTTCCCGGCCTCTGCGGAGGCAACCTGGCTTCTGAGGATCCTTGCGTTGACTTTGGTCTTTTACCGAATAAAATGTTCAATCAACCAATCCTGGGGTATACAATGTTGACCCGTGACCAAATAAAGTCCTCCCAGGGCACTCAAAACAAAAAAACAAACAATTCACCCTCGCATTTGAATGAATACTCCCGCCAAGCCCCAGACTTTTGCACACGCACCATTGCATGAATTTGCGACGTCAGTCCCATTCAAACTTCTTCAGATGTTCCTGAATTCGCAAGTAACATTTCTATACAAGGGATTATGGATAATCTTACCTTATAGACACCCTGCACCCACCAAGTTGGATAATTCAACTTGATTTTGGCATAGGACCCACTTCATGAACAATTATTACACGAAAGCAAGGTTTCGTTTCGGGGGTACTTCATATTCTGGGGGGATTACATATAACGTATATATTTTTTGTATTGCTGCTAGATGACAATATTTCTGCCTAATAGTTATGTTTGATTGTTTGGCTATCTATTTTGAGAAGGCCATGATTTTAACCCAGCAGTAGTGTTCACCCCTCAATTTGGCAAATTGGGGGGGCACCATTTTGTAGAGTAAACTATGATTTCGGTGGTACCTCCTAATTTCTGTACCAAACGGTATTTGTCCAAGGACCTATGACTGATCACTTTCTGGCATAAAAAAATGAACATAAATCAGCTTTGCTGAAAGGAAACGCAAAAAATGTCAGTGTTTCTTGAGCGATTCCTGCTAAGATAGGTCACGGAGGTAGTTTATTGGTCAATAGATGGCATATAGGTCATTCTAATACCAGGTATAAAGATATCATAATGGAGTCCAACTCACTAATTATATAACCGCTGCACCGCTGAGTTTCGCATTTCAGACGTCGTCTTGTAAGTCATCAATAGAGGATTCGGAATCCGAATCGTAACTGGTCAGTCGGCTCCGAGTCGGACTCGCGGGTTTGGAGATCAGCAAGATAATACTCCTGGTAATTGAACGTGTCCAGCACCGGCTCCTGGAAGAGCGCCCAAATGCCACAGAGAGAGATGAAAAAAATGAAAATGCAAATGCCTATCGTTGAAAACATGATGAACAATATTTTAAAAAAAAAACGAGTGAACAGTGAACATGCAAAGTGCGATGTTTCAAAATATGATGAACATGGAAAAATGAATGAATGAGGAAAAACAACCTGCGGTGCCTAGATACTAAACAAAGGATTAAATCCAGTCCTGCGACAATTCAAGCATCCGTTGAGTCAGTCTAAAGAAAATCGTTAAAAACATCTTATCTTTGGTAAGTTCGTGTTGTCTTGTCTTTGTCTGCGGGTTTTGACTTTGCAAAATTTTCTCCTTTGCTATTATAAACACCAATGTCCTTGACAAGCGGAGGAGCTCATACATGTGCAGTAATTACTAAACTCATCAGAAATTCTAAGCACATGTTAGCAAACAATCTACCTCAGCTCAACATGTAAATGAACCAACGACAGCATGGTGTAAAATAACGATGCTTGCTCAAACAAAACTGCTGCCTGATTTGTGAGATGTCATGACAAGCCCTGGCCATGTTCTTGCCTCGTTGCACAAATCGTCGCCGTTGGACAAATCTTTGCCAACTGCAGGAAAAGCAAATGTCCCAATGTTTCGATTGATGGCAGGCAAAATCAAGACATTGACTTAATTCCGAAAGAAAATAAATCACACTCAGTTCTTAATTGAAAAGCATCAAGGCGGAAAACGCGCAATGAATGGCACCAATCAAACCCTATCTATATATATATATATATGTATATATATATATGTATGGGAATTGATCTGAATTCCTTTATCCCGGAACGGCCATTCTTCGCGAATAAAAATTTTACTTTCGCGAAACTTTCGCGATCTCCATGTTTATCTTTCACGGAACCCATGTTGGGCAATGATGCCTCTTTTGAAGATTCTGAAGATTCATTCATCAAATGCCAAATTGCGCCAAATTATCACGGATCACTTCTTGATAGCCTTGTGAGAATGTAGCTAGCAGTCTCAGGACATATTCAACCGTGCTGATTACTTTTTTTTGCAAGGCTTCCTGGGCCACCCCCTTCGAAATACACTTTGACTTTCGCCCGCTCCTTCGCAAAACTTTCGCGGAACTTTCGCGAAAATATCGCTATCTGCCGACCCCAGCCATCAACAGGGGCCGCATCAGACGAAAAAGCTTCAAAGCAAACACCAGGGGCCTTGATGTTGGCCCTCGCATGCATTTGGAGCTTGTTTCTTGGGACTGCAGAAAGCAATATTAGGCAGTACCAGCGGCAGGTCCAAGGATGTGCTTCAGCACCATGATATTTGGCTGTATCGAAGCCTCACCTTTGGAAACTCGGCTGCTACCTATTAAGGAAAGGTAAATGTCCAGAGTACAGCACCACACAGTGAACTGAACCACCACCACCCCGGGCGACAGGGGGTGGTAGCCCTTTACAAGTTGATATATATATATATATANATGTCCAGAGTACAGCACCACACAGTGAACTGAACCACCACCACCCCGGGCGACAGGGGGTGGTAGCCCTTTACAAGTTGATATATATATATATATATATATATTTATTTATTTATTTATTTATTTATTTATTTATTTATTTGTTTATTTATGATAAATATATAATGATGAAATACAATGATTCATAATATCCAACTTTCGCGAAACTTTCGCAAATAAAAATTTTACTTTCACGAACTCGAAAAAAACTTTCGCGAGGGTTTCCAACATAACACGAATGGCTTTCGCAATTAAAACTCTTTACAAGGACCTTTAGATCAACTCTCATATATATATATATATATGTGTGTGTGTTGTCAAAGGTGGGAGAAATACAAGTTTCTTGATTTTAGGATGATTTGAGTCTCGCACTCTCCGAGGAAAGGCTTCGCAATTGCAACAGCCTGCAGACATGTTTAGGGAAAAAAACTGCCGCAGAGGGCTAGGGATGTTCCAAGAGCAAGAGCATGAACAACATACTATCTCTCTGAATATCGATATCTCAACAAGTCACTGAAAATAGGCATTGAATCCCTGTGTGGTATGATAGTAATATACAATATTGATACAATATTTTGTAGGTTCACATGTCAGTTTCAAGGCGCGGCCTGGGAATCATCGCGTGGTGGCGACTGCAAATCCAGATGCTCTTCAAATCTGGGATTGGCTCGGCTGGTTCTGGTTCCGCTTCACGGTCCAAAGGCTTGCTGCCGGGGGAGTCTTCAGGAGTATCCTCATGATTGGAATCCATGAAACTAAACCACAGAAACTTGCACAAAATTCACGCTGCTTCGCATCCACTTCAGATCAATCAAAGCAGCAAAACATGCTAAAACCATCAAGTTTGAGAGAGCTGCTAAGAGAGGCTACAAATCTGGATCTTTTAGCACAGCAAAAGACATCCAAAACGAACGATTGAACGACCACGTCCTCTGATGGTTTCGACTGATCTGGTGTCCCTGAAACTTTGTCGAAGGACCCTCCTTCAATTTCAACGGTGTGCGACTTTGCCTGGGGGGATCTTCTGGAATATCCTAGGTCTTGGCTGATGTTGGCTGCAAAGCAACAGCTACCACATCGCCAAGCATGCAAGAAAACACTGTGTATCAATACAGTAATTCAAAATGATTCTGTCCACTCACTGCAAGAAGAGGAAATTTGGAAACTTCTCCTCCATATTTTCAGACACGCCAATATCACCTTGGTGGATATATTACCCCATGATACCAATATACAATCCACTATATTCCACTGTATCCCCAGCATATCTCCATGATATTCCCGTAGGTATACCCCCCTTATACCTCCTCCAAAATTCCAGTTAAATCACTAGAGGACCCCATGAGATCCCCCATGACATCCTCATTGCCGTCGCCTGGCATTTGGCCGGCTGTTCTTGCACAGTTTGAACCTGCCCGGCCCAAACACAGGGATGTAACCAGCAATAATATGCAAAAATGGTATCACTGTGAATGGAGGGAGGGAATGGAAGGGAATTCAATGCACCCTGGCTCTGCGGCATGAAGAATTCTATAATGATATGGTTTTTGTTTGGAAAAAGCGCTGCTTCATTTCGGAAATGGGGATAATAAGGCGCAGAATGCTGACTTGTTACTTGGGTTTCACGGAGATGTCGTGGGATGCTGTGGTGATTTTATGGGATGTGGAGGGAATTGGTAATTGGTGCGTTTGAAATGGAGGGAATACCCCCCTTTGCCACAGGGAAAATGATGATTAAACCCGCGGATGAGATGGAGCACCCAGTTTGTAAGTAAAGCTAGACTTAAATTTTGATTGAGAATATTATATTGGCGAGAGAAATTAACTCTAAACAGAGTTACGCGCGGAAAAAGAAGAGCAATAAAATCCATAAGGATTATAAGAGTCGCAATAAAAAACAGTAATGATGCTACAACGTTGAAAAAGGAAATAGAAAGTCAACAAAGGATGCTGCGCCAGCAATGACACCTAGAAAATGTCAAAAAATTAGAAAATGTTCAATCAACAATCAGAGGCGGCGCAAAGGTGGCTCATCCTTTTTGTTCTATGAAGAGGCGCAACTCTTCAAGGCCATGAACAAAGGAACGCAACTCCTTTGGGAGCCGTGAAGAAAAATGGATGGGAGCTAATTATGGGTGTTATCCATGAAGGGTGCCTTTCCTTTTTTGGGGATGGTTTGCAGCATCCAAGTCATGAGTCATGAGCTTGAGGATTTATTTGGCATGGCTTTGGGTGGTTTGGTGGTGCTTGACGAGAAACTTGCAGACTTTCTGGTCTGAGACTGCATTGCAGAAAGCAATCTAGATCATTGATTGGTTGATATAGACAGATATAGATAGGTACAGATATATGATATAGATATAGATATAGATATAGATATAGATATAGATATAGATATAGATATAGATATAGATATAGATATAGATATAGATAGATATAGATAGATATAGAATATAGATTGATATAGAACATAGATATAGATATATAGAGATAGATATAGATAGACATAGATAGATGTAGATAGACATAGATAGATGTAGATAGATATAGATAGAGATATAGATATAGATAGAGATAGATATAGATATACATATAGATATATATAAATAGGTATAGATAGAAGTAGATAGAAATCGATAGAAGTAGATGGAAATCGATAGGTATCGATAGATATAGATAGGTATCGATAGGTATCGATAGATATACATAGATATAGATAGATATTCTTCTTCTTCTTCTTCTTCTTCTTCTTCTTCTTCTTCTCTGAACGCTGCTCGTCAGAGCTGAGCGTTGCCCAGCGGAGAACCCTGCGCTCTGTTGTAGAGTCTTACACAGGTGACTGAGACNCGCTGCTCGTCAGAGCTGAGCGTTGCCCAGCGGAGAACCCTGCGCTCTGTTGTAGAGTCTTACACAGGTGACTGAGACAAAAGTTAGCCACTCGCACCAATTGCCCTTTTGCCCTGCTATTTCTCAGCTTCAAAGCGGAGCACAAGAGTTGAGAGAAAAAACCCTCAATGAAAAATTCGATGACATATTCGGTGACAAATTC
>BGPT01000162.1:4863-19863 GCA_003297045.1 Symbiodinium sp. clade C Y103 | reverse complement strand
ATTTTCAATAGGGTTTTATATCTATATACACTATATATCTATATACACTATATATCTATATACACTATATATCTATATACACTGTATATCTCTATACACTGTATATCTATATACACTATATATCTATATACACTATATATATATATACACTATATATATATATACAATATATATATATACAATATATATATACAATATATATATATATATAAATATGTATAGTATAAATAACCAATTTGAAAACAATGATGTGCTATGAGCTATATCCCCAAGCAACCAGTTTAACGGGGAAAATTATGATAAACCATCAATTTCTCGGGTAGCCGACTTTCAGACAAACCCAAATGGTGATTTCAGTGGGAAACATGCTGTATTTTGCCAAGAAAATATGTATGATTGGGCTAAATATCAGCAAAACCAATTTTCAAAATTGTGATTCCACCAGGAAAGAATTGGAATGAGAGCAGCGAAGATGGGGCCACAAAAATTGGAACAAATGGTCTCCAAGCAACAGAACTGTGGATTGTATAGGCATGGAATTCTGGATTCAAAGCAACAAGAATGATGATTTTCGACCAACAACACTAGAAAGGATCATTCTTCCAGGATATTCGCAACAAGAACGGGAATATAATGTACCCTTTGGTAATTTAAGCTGGCAATGGGATAAATTTATTTAGCGGAACACGATTTATCAACTTGGTGAATGGCAGGTTCATTGGTCAATAGATCAATAGACTATATGGCTATGACCGGCTCAACATAGACTTTTTTGTCCGGCTTATCTAAGATGAGTGCTGATGACCCCCAGCATTTGTTGGAATCAGGCCACAAAAATGGGTATCCTCCTGATTGATGATGGTTGTTGGCAACGGGACACATGCGTAATTTGTAATATCGATATTAACCCATGTGGAGAAACTCATAAACTTGGTTAATTTCCTACATTATGTTTAATTTCTTTCTGGCAAAACCCACATTCCAACGTTGATTACTCTCTTGTAGATTAACATAGATGCGGAACAACCACCATTTGTGGATCATTTTCCTATGCAAACCATTGGTTTTCCACATGTTTTTTGTTGAATCAGTTGCATCCAGGGACGAGCCACAGCCCAATGATCAGGCGGCGCGCTTGAGCAGTGTTCAAAACCACTGTTGGTTGAGGATTACCCTCTGGTAAACTAACATAGCTATGGAAAATCACCATTTTTAATGGGAAAATTCCCCATAAATGGCCATTTTCAAGAGCTATGTTAGTTTACTGGAGGGTATACTACCCAATATATTGGGGATCGATCATAATAATCCGATAGGGGAATCCTGAGTATTTATTCTTACATTGGGATGAACCATATGATAATGGTGGGTGAACTGGAGTATTTTTTCTTTTGAAATGGTATGGAACGTTGAAATGTCGGAATTTCCAGGTGGATTATTGTTTCAAAGGAAAACATGGGAGTTGGATTGTTAGGTCATATAACATTCGTTGGTTAGGTCTCCGGAAAAATAGGCTTCGAAAGATGACCCATACCACTCGGAGACAACTATGGGCTGTAGATTGAAATTTCAGCAACCAGAACTGTACCCTGGGAGTGCAGTTGGGGGTAATCATGTTGATAGCCATCATTATTTTGGATATAAACCCTATAAGTATGGTTAGATATCCACTTATAGCTGGAACTGCAGCCCCAGGGTCACTGGAGTTACACGTAGTTGGACCACCATTTTGCTAAGAAAGTGAAGCCTTGGTCATGTGGTGGATTTTTGGCCAGAAATTCACCAGTCCCAAGCATGTATGTTTGCCTAGCACTGGGTCATTTTATGTTTTATAGTTTTTTAAATGAATCGGGATCTATACACCATCCACAAGGTGGTGCCAAAAAGAGTGACAACATGGTTTCCAAAGCCCATAAATGGCCCATAAACCATAGGATATTTCCTTTATAAACGGTAGAATTTACCCAATTGATCAACTGAAAATTCATTTTTCAATTGTAGATATAGAATGAACATTCAAATTCACCATAGATTAATGTCCTCTATGTCCTCTACCAATGGTAGCTGGTAGCGATTGGAGGCAGCTATCGGATTCTGCCCAGGCGAGTCAGTCTGTTTCTTCAGGCGCCGTTGTGTCGGGTGTTGACGTTTGGACGGGACGACGACGGGGACGGGTTTGCTGATTTTGGACACCTTTTGGTTGGTTGTGGTTCGAAACAAAATCGAAACAAAATCAGCACAAAATCAGAAGATCTTTGGTTTTTTTTGGGTTGGTCTTGAATCAACTTGAATTCCTGAAGTCTAGACTGGACAGGCCACTGCTCTTTTGGCCACAGTTTAGAGGGATGTTTGGGCATGTGGCGATGCAATCCTTGTTGGGTTCACATGTTTCCTGAAGTCTTCAAAATTGTTGAGACGAGTCAGCTGGACACAGGATTGCATCATCACAGCTGCAGATGATACAGGTTTGATCATCGAACAGAGTACTTGTTGGTGGTTTCAACCAAGGACAATTCTCACCAGAAGTAGTAAGTAGTGGTTAATATATGGCGGAGCATCCTATTAAATGGCTTTAAGTGGTCTGCGATTCATGATAGACTATCAAAACAACTCAAAATTCACCTGGCCAAACATAGCCAAACTTTTGGCAATAACAGGTGGTGATTCATTGTAGATTGTAGCCACCGCCCAAAAAGAAAACAACAACGCCCTTCAAAAATAGTAGTCAATGTAGCCTGTTCATCATCTTTTGGAGATCGCTTGAAATTATCATTATTTATCCACTTCCCTGCTTCAAAAGAGACACAAACTAGCAGCTACACCGTGTGAGTTGCTGGAAAATACCATCTACAACTGCAGATATTCTCGATTTTATTCCGAATACAAAGTAGATCGATTAAAACATTGGTAAGGCCGTATCAGCATATTGGCTACTCGGCTACTTACTATGTGGGATTATATCCCGGTAGACTAGGGACGTCATGCCAAATACAAGTGTGTGCGTTCACTTGCTCCAGTATGATTTGGCTTTTGATATTGTAGGGATTCTAATTTCAGTGGATCATGAGTTGTAATTGCTAGTGATTAGATACCATTCAATTGTACCTGACACTGGCTGAACCATCACTTGATGCCCAACACTGAACCGCAAGGTGGGCCGCGTCGCTTGGCATTCGTTGGAATGTGCGGGCAAAGTTGATGGGCGGTTGCAGCAGCTCTATGACCCCCAAAACGGAAGAAACACGATTTGTCACTACTTCAGTAGTTTCAGACACTTTTATTGTTTGTGGGTTGTGTGATAATGTGTATATATGTGTATATATGTATATACATGTATACATGTACACATGTCTCTGTGTATATATATATATATTGACATTACATACATACATACATGCATGCATGCATACATACATACATCCATGCATGCATGCATGCATGCATATATATATATACACACTTACACATGCGTTCATATATGCATGAATTCAGATCATTAAACATGAAATTTGTTTACAATTAATTGGTGGATGGGTATATAGAAAAGAATACAACATTTTTTTCTCACACACATACGATCGTGTATATGTATATATGCATACATTTCAGTGTACATGTATATCAATATATACTGTATATGTACATATTATATATATATATACACATTATATTATATATACACACATGTATATATATATATATATGTATATACATATGTAGTTGCTTTCCAAACCTGCATCCCTATCCATACTTCTCTTCGCATCCAACGGGCATGTCGTCGAGGCTACACGGGTGTCCTGAAGGCGTTGCGCGAATGCTTCGGGTAGGGAACGTCCCCGTCGGATTTTATTATGTAAACTGTCTATTTAATTTACTGGTGCTTAGCAGGCAATGAGGGAATGACCTATGATAACCATTAATAATCATCCCATTCCCCCATTCCCTACTAAGCACCAGTAAGTTAAAGCTTCAACAACAAGAGGCGTTGCACTTGCTGTTGGCCCTTGGCTCGGGGGTTGGATATCCACCCATTGAAAAATAAATGTTTTAGTTGGATCCTTGAGCATTCCAGAGCTCGTTGCTGATCAATGAACTCTGTATAAAGGAATGCACCATCCAATCTACACCTGGGTGAAGTAACCATGTTTTGCAGAATTAAGCACCATTCCAGACATGCACGTCCAAATGCGAATTCCACATGGTTTTTGACATAGTCTATGTTTGAACATCAAAATTAAACAGTTTTGTACAATTTCTTACTCTACAAACCACTTCAGGTTTTTGTTTGTTGGTTATACACGGGTACAATGATGGGCTATACGTGGCAGGTGGAGCAAGCTCAACACCCACCATTGAGGTTTTGCCTTCATAGAAATTGATTTGGGGTTGTACTATTGGTTGAAAGGAAGAAATTCCACGACCCCCCTGCAACTGGTAATCAAACCAAACCGAAGATACCCTCTGGTTGTGACTAACATAGCCATGGAAAACCACCATCTTTAGTAGGTAAATCACCATTTTAATCATCTATAAATGGACTATCTATACCATGGCGAACTGTGAGTCATAACCACAGGGTATGTCGGATCAGTTCATCGTGGCCCAGGGGGACCTGATAAGCCATTCTCAGCAGTCTGGCAGTCTGTTTCCCCATGGTCGCCATGGTTTTGGTTGTATATTTCTAGTGATATTTTTTGGGGGACCCGGACTCATCTCAAAAATGGATTGTTCCCATTGATTTTGGCCAAAGTCACCGTGATTTTGGCTTCGTCGTCCAATCTTGTTGGGTTTCACATGCTTCTTAGCCCATACCCCTAATTGCTGGTTCCCACCCCCGCCCATTTGTTGGGTGTTGTGGGGTTAAACCCGTTAAACGCACATCCCGATTATTGGCATCACCATTCGTATGCATCAAACCAAAATTGTCCCAAAATAGTAACGCGACATAAATTCAAATGGCGGTTTCCTAAAATTGGGGTACCCTAAATAGATGGTTTATAATGGAACATCCTACTAAAAAGGATGATTTAGGGGTACCCCCATTTTAGGAAACCTCCAAATCAATCTAATGACAGGATTTGAAAAATCCATTGTTGGATCAATTCCTCCAATCAAAACTTTGTTGAAATTGTCGTGGCTCCCTTTTCTTGCGCATTTTCGACTTAAGTTCATCCCTTCAATGCTTCACCACAATCTTGGAGACATCCTGGGTACATATCATGTCATAACATTCTTATATCATACACACAGAAAAAATGGATATAATTGCATATATATATATATAGAGCAAATATAGTATGATGCACACATGTATTTAACACATATAGAGATATCCCTGTACACCCCTTTGGTTGTTGATACATATTTTGTTCTGCAGCCTGTGTTCCAGCGGTGCCCCGCGCCAGGTCTTTAAGCCCGAAAGTGGTTATGGCTTCATCGAGTGCGAGGCCAGGGCTTGGAAAAACGGTGTATTTTTTTCGAATGCCAAGGTGGGATGAATAAACCATGGTTTATTAATCATGGAGGATTCCCCAAATAGTGGTGGACATTAACCATTACTAGGGGGTTTATTAATCCCACCTTGACATTACACAATCTGCAAAAATAAGAGAGGCAACAAGCGATGAAGAAGGAACCGAATCTGAACAGAAGTTATGATTTCAGCCACAACTGAAAGACTGGGGTTTTAAAGCATCACTTGGCGTTGGAGTCGGTTGTCCCGACGTTATAGACCCCAAAAAAACAACGGTGACGTCGTACCGGGTCACAGTGCCGATGTTATGTGGAGGGGGTCAACGTTGTAGCACCCAGCAACTACTCCATCCGGTAAGAAAGATTTGAGGAGACGCATCCAATGAATTGCTTTGTTGGTAAAATCACGTGAAATCCATTAAGATCCTTATTTTTGTTGGTTGAATCCACAGAACCCTATTTCTTGTCGGCTTGATTTTCTTTCGTTAAATTGCAATGGCTGCTGATACTCCATTTTTTGCTGCCAGTTAGAATCACTTCAGATCCTTCTGCTGGACCAATCATTTCAACCAGGGATGAATTGGGTCTGCAGGTGAATTTCGTCTGGTTCAACACCCAAAAACGGAGAGGTGATAGGTGACTTCTTGAAATAGTCTGTGGTTCTAGGCGATTTAAATCTTGATTCCTACCCTTCTTGGTTGATATTGTGTTGGACGGTGCCCCCATATATCCACTTTTTTGGGGCAACCCGCCGACACTGATGTGGGGCATTCCATACTCATACGCCCTAGGCTTGTCATACTTGTGCATCTGGGATCCCCAAAGAGATGGAACCGTGTTTCCAGGATGTTGTGAATGAATATATGTGATTTTTATGCGCATAAAAAATCATATGTATATATATATATATTACTATATCATTTCGTATACAATCATGTATATATATATATACAGTTATGTAATTATATGATTATATCCATACAAATAAATGGTGTTTCCCACATGATTTCCAGGCTTGCATTGTTTCCTATCTATTTGGAGCTGCTATACACGGTTGTTTCCTGTCCCCATAGTGAAACCACTCCATACCCTCAATCCCTTCCCTTGCTGAAACAGGAGCTGAAAAAGTTGTATGGTCCAGCCGTCCAGACGTTGACAGCGGGGTGTGGGGGGTGTCAACATGTGGACGAAATCAATGTAAGATAGGTAGTAGGTGAGTTTTTGCAAGTTAAAGAATTTTAATGGTTTTACCCGACATTAGATGAAATTGACGGTTTATTTAATGGCAACTTAATGGTACCGGTGATTGATGGGTATGAGATGACAATCAATGGTTTCTTGAAAGATGGTTGGGATTGAGGGAAGGGGTTATATAACTTAGCCTTATACACCAATAGATAGAATCTTAGCTCCTCCATTATATTTTCCCATAAATCCATTTCTCCTGGATATACATACACCTATTGATGGAAAGGGACTGGATTGGGGAAGGTACCCAGCCATTTCAGGATGGGCATTTCTCAAACCCCAGGTGTCGCAGCATTGCAGCATCCCATGAATAGTACTTGCACAGTCAGATTGTTTTGGCAAGTTTGGTGGCCCCCCTTAGTGTTTGCACAGAAACTGTGTTTTCTATACATTTTCATGAGTTACCTAAGCAACTTACACTTACCCTCCGGTAATCACATGTTTTTCATCGAACATCCCCCAGTTGTAGATGGTTTTCCGATATAGATAGATACATAGATAGGTAGATATATGGTTTCCCGCCCCCGGGAGTTAAGAATAAATCCCCTGTATCTTGTTCCCTAGTGTTTGGTTCGAGCTGCTCGATGTGCAGTAGCTGCCAAGGTAGGTTCCGCTTGCCATTGGTCGAATCAGGTGTCTGTGAGGTGTGCTGGACTCTGCAGCGGCTCAACCGGGTGATCCTCACTCGACACCCTGCTGAGGAAAGTCCCACGCTTCTGAAACTCTTGCAGAGGCTCGTGGGAAAGGTCGAGGGCTTCATCGAAGAGTTTGAGGCAAACAAAGCCCTTGGCAGGGGGCGGATCGGGGACTTGTCCCTAGGAGTCGCTGCTGGATCTCGGGGATCAGTCCCTGCAGGTGAGGAGTCAGCACCGGGGTTAACCCCTGCTTCAAAGAAGTCCGCAAGGCCAGATCGGACTACAGGTGGGGCGAGTCCAGCCCGAGAGAGAGAGCATCCACCAAGACGGGAAAAGAGGCGATCAGAGCCAAGAGAGCATAGCAAGAGGAGGAGAAGCAAAGATCAAGAAAAAGACAGGTCAAGAAGAAGGAGACGACGAGAAGAAGACAGTGAGAACAAGGTAGAGGAAAGACCCGAAAAAGAGGAGGAAGACAAAGCGGGGGACGAAGAAAAGGAAACCCCTGAAGACTTGCAGAAGACGAGGAAGAGAAAAGCTGAGGAGGAGAGTGACGAGAGTACCACAAGAGAGGACCGGCGGAGTCCAATTCGGCGACACGGCGAAGGACGTGGTAACCAGGAGTCGGGGGCCTTCCCTGTTCCAGCCTCTCCATCACGGTCCCCCCCGGGATACCACCGAGGAGACCACCACCAGCCGGACAGAAGGCATTGGGAAAACAAGGAAAAGCCAAAGAAGGACAAGGGATATAACCACTACTGGCGTGGTGTTGAATTCAGAGAGAAGTACGGGTACAACCGAGGCCGCGGAGGCCGTCAAAACCGGTAACAATGGCTCCAAAGCTCATACGACGCCCAGCGGCGGCCGTGAAGGCCAAAGCCAAAGCTCGCGGGGGCAGGCCCCTGAGACCGGGCCGAAGGAGGCCTGCCGCAGAAGGAGAGGCTCCCCTTCATCCAGTGGATCTTCAAGTCGGGGATCTTATGATACTGGATCCAGCTCATTACTATGGGAAAGAAGGTCAGGTCGCAGGACGCCTGTTGGAGGAGAAGCTGGAGGACGGAAGACGGATGCTAGATATGGAGATATCGGGGACTACCCTGGATGGCCTGTTAGTGTGGGCTACTCAAGGTCTAGGGCCATGTCAAGTCCATCTGTGTGGCCCGGAATGCCTCAGAGAGCTGGAAGGAGAAGGCCTGGTCCACGCTACGAAGTCTCGGGTAGTGACACCGAAAGATCTGGAGGGGATCGGATGGGCCACCAACGTTCAGGTGGTGATCCCTGCCGAGGAAGATCAGAATGCAGGACTGAGGAGGAGATTAGAGAAATTAGAGCGAAACGCGGGGATAGACCCTGGAGACAAGAAGGAAGATCAGAGAGAAAAGGAAGAGGAGAAGAAACGAAAGAAGGAGAAAGAAGACAAAAAGAAGAAAAAGAAAACCAGACGCTCAGACAGTCGGGCTCGAAGTCGCTCGAAAGGGAAATTGAAGGACAAGAGGAGGAGAAGCTCAAGTGCAGCAAGCGCAAAAAGAGGACGAGGAACACCGAGGAGCAAGGAAGGAAAAGAAAAGAAGAGGACAAGGAGCCGCTCGAGCTCGACTTCATCATCAGATATCGGAGAGGGGCAAGTCTCCCAGAGAAGGATGTTTCGGGGTACGGCCCTGGATGTATCAGCGAAAAAGCGACGGAAAGTGAGGAGGAGAGCCCAGAAATTTCTCAAAAAGAAGAGAAGTTCCAGTTCAGCAAGCTCAGAGTCGGAGGGGTCGAGAGAGGAAGCCCTGGGGGGCAGCCAAAGCTCCATCTTCGGGGACGAGTTAAAAGTCAGAGGCCTAGCCGAGAGATTTCCAGGTCTCCTCTCCGCAGAGTCCATGCTGAACATCAGAAGGATGGTGATGACGGACATGGGGGACCAGGGTTCCTCCGGTCGGGGGTGGCCACCCCTGTTGGTGAGGTATTACAGACAAGTCCTCTCCCGTCGAATCTCAGGAGCGATGGGGAGAGAGATGTTGACCCACTGCTCAGTGATAGATGCCCTCTTAGAGGGAAAAATAGCTGTTGCCCTGGACGTGGCCCTGCAGAGGATAAAGGGCCTGGAACTTCAGAGTCAAGGCACAAGCTACTTGCTTTCCCAACGTCTCGAGGTTCTACCCTCGGAGGTCGGAGTGCTCCCGAGCCGCCAGGAGATGGCGATCATCACACGGGAAAGGAACCAGGAGGCGAAGGCATTCGGGGGAAGCAGCTATCAAGGAGCTGGGAGCCCTGGCAAGGGGAAGTATGGCCCCCCTCAGGAGAAAGGCCAAGGAAAAGGAAAGGACAAGAGCAAGTCGAAGAACAAAGACACCAGGAAAGGCGAGGACCAGAAGAAAAACTCCTAGTTGGTGATGAGCGCAAGGAAGAGGAGTCGGGTGTAGAGGAAACACCTGGAAGATCAAAAGGGTTTGCCATCACCATGCGTGGGTTCTATCCACGGTACAGCGGCCCCTTGGCCGATAAGAACATTTTGTTCGTCGAGGCTGAGCCAGAGGGAGCTGGAGGAAACTATAATCCAGCCACTGGTGCAGCCGTCCCTAGCAGTTTTCGAGACCAGCCGGCACCGTCCGCCGTTGGAGAAAAAGAAGCACCTCTTGGGATGCGCCTGGGGTTGTTGGGTTCTTTGATTAAGGACAGGTTCCTAGAGGTAACGCTTCACAGCCAGTACACGGGACAAGGGAAGACAACCAACATATTCCCTCTCCCCACTTCTAGGGACCAAGTTTCACGTTTTTTCGTTTCAGCCCATCCTCATGAAGTTGAGTGGGTTATTTGTTTGAACCTTTGTCTTAACTGCTACTGGGGTGGCCCCCTTTTTAATGAAGGTGAGGTCACTCAGTTTCAGGGTAGAATGCTGGAATCGTTTTTGCATGAGATCCACCGCATTGACCAAATTTCCGAAACGGTGGAGGAGTTTGATTGGACCCAATTTTTCCGGTGCCGAACCATCGATTATAAGGGGGACGAGGTGAGAACTGCCAAATCTTTTGGATGGGCGAATATTGGCCCTGCCCTTCCCAAAGAAATTGGGGTTGTTCCGTTGCGTGATTTGTGTGAACTGGGATGTCAATACTATGTAGATCACTTCCCGACTTTCCTGAAGCCACCTGAGGAGTGGCCCCGTTTAAAAAGGGGTCGGGTTATGGTGAGTCCCTCTGACTGGCCTGAGGTGGCCAGAAACTTGGTGAAAGCAGGCGTTTGCTGCGTGATACCGGAATCGGAAGTGTTTAAAGTAAGGGGAGAGCCGGTCCTTAATGGACTTTTCGGGGTAGAAAAGGGAGAAGAGAGCAATGGCGTGCCGACCTACAGGCTCATAATGAACCTGGTGCCGCTTAATTCGATATGCCTAGGATTAGATGCTGATATCAGTGGATTGCCCCACTGGATGAGTATGAATCCATTTTCAGTATCTCCATCCGAGGGCCTCTTGGTCTCTTCGGAAGACATTCGATGTTTTTTCTACACCCTCAAACTCCCATCTCCTTGGCTCCCCTACCTTGCTTTTAATAGAGAGGTTCCCATAGATATGCAGCCACCGGGGTGTCTCGAACCCTGCTACCTCACCTCCACTGTGTTGCCAATGGGCTTTTTAAATTCAGTTGGCATTGCCCAGCACGTCCACAGGGTGCTTGTGAAGCGTTCATGCCCCCGACCATCTGCAGACTTGGCCAGTAGGGAAATACGGAAGGACTGGCCCCTGCCCGAGACTTCTAAGCCTTGGCGTGCCTATCTGGACAACTATGACCTCATCGAGAAGTACCCACACGAGGTGTTGTGAACCTTGGAAGGTACAGTTGCGGAAGAAGTAGAAGGACTGCGGGGCTCTTACACCAGCGTGGGCATGCCACGGCATGAGGGGAAAAGCGTTTCCCGGCAACTACGTGCTGAAGTTCAGGGTGCCATAATAGACGGTCGATTGGGGGTGGCTTACCCTAAGGGTAGCAAGCTGATTAAGTATGTGGTCATGTCCTTGTTTTTCTGTCAGCTTAGCCATTGCAGCCAAAAGCAAGCTCAGGTGATTTGTGGCGGCTTGGTTTATTTCAGCACTTTCCGGAGACAGTTGCTGGGATCCCTCAATCAATGTTGGGCGTTTATAGAGTCCTTCAACAGTGCGGGGAGGCATCGACTTTTGATCCCTACCCTGGTCAAAGTGGAGATCCTGCGTTTCGTGGGGCTGATACCCCTGTGTCGACTTGATTTCCGTCTTCCGCTGCGGGGTCAGGTCACTTGCAGTGATGCTTCAACAACAGGTGGTGGTATGTGCTGTTCGACCGGGTTAACGGCTATGGGTGATCTTGTGTCTACGGGGGAACTGCGCCCTGAGGGATCGCCTTTGGATGGGCGACCTCGTGTGTTGAGCGTGGGGTTGTTTGATGGGGTCGGTTGCTTGCGGCTTGCGCTAGATTTGATTGGGGCTCAGGTGGCAGGTCACATTTCGGTTGAGAAACAGGAGGCGGGGCATAGGGTGGTTGAGTACCATTTCCCTGGATCTGTTCTGTTGGACGATGTGGCTGCCATAACGGAAGACGACGTGCGGGGATGGTCCCTGAAATTTGGCCAAGTTGAGTTGGTCATTCTCGGGGGGGGTCCTCCCTGTCAAGGAGTGTCTGGGCTGAACGCTAGCCGTCGTGGAGCGCTCCGGGACGAGCGTAGCAGCCTTTATGTCCATGTGGCGCGGATCAGAGATCTACTTCGGAAGTTTTTCTGTTGGTGTCCCGTGCACGTTTTAATGGAATCAGTGGCGTCAATGGACGATGAGGATCGTGGTCATATGAGTGACAGTTTCGGGGAATCTCCCTGGTCTATTGATGCGGGTGGTATGACCTGGTGTAGGCGACCCAGGCTTTATTGGATCACCTGGGACCTCACCCCACAGAAAGGGGTTGCTTTTGAAGAAGACGGGGTGAGCTTGTCAGCGGAGGTTGACCTCAAGGAGTTCATCTTACAAGGGTGGACAAAAGTGGATGAGACGCGCTCGTTCCCTACATTCACAACTTCGCGGCCGCGGTCTTCTCCGGGGCATCGCCCTGCAGGGGTTACCCAGTGCGATCTTCAAACCTTGCATCGGTGGGAGCAAGATCGATATCGCTATCCACCGTATCAATACCTTCCAGGTAACTGCCTTGTGAATCGTTCAGGGCAACTTCGTTTGCCGGATATCCAGGAAAAGGAGCTTATGATGGGAATGCCTCGGGGATATACAGTACCCTGTGTCGTCAAGTCGCAGCGCAAATCTGAAGCTCATTTGGATCTTAGGCACACGTTGGTCGGAAACGCCTGGAGCGTACCAGTGGTGGCCTGGCTTTTGGGCCAATTATTAGGCCCCTTGGGTGCCACATCGCTGTTGAGCCCACAGGAGGTTATGGACCGCCTGGATCCGAGGAAAGTCCTTGATGTGCGTAGCAAGCTATTGCGGCCGCCTTTGAATCCCGTGGTTTCATCCACGTCAGGTAAGATAGGAGGGGAACAACTTGCAAACCTACTAGGGCGCCTTGTGTCAACCAAGGGGGATGATATCCTCATTAGCAGCGGAGTGGACCACATCGCCAAGTTCCAATGCCTGCGACAAACGGTGCCCCCCAACCTTTGGCACTGGAAGATTGTCTCTGGATGGCAGTGGAGTTTGTCAAAGGAACACATCAACGTTCTGGAACTAAGGGCTTTAGAAGCAACCATTCGTTGGAGGATAGAGCGCAGGGAGGAGCTTCAATGCCGGTTTGTGCATTTAACTGACTCGTTGGTGTGCTTGCACACAATGAGCCGTGGGCGAAGTTCGTCCCGGAAGCTTCGCAGAGTAGTGTGCCGATTGAACGCTGTCATGCTGGCCGCGGGGGTCTCCCCTGTTTTCGGCTATGTCCATACGGATTTGAATCCGGCCGATAAGCCGAGCCGGTGGAAGATCCGTACAAAGTTTCGTAAATGCCCAAAGTAGTTTTGGAAAACAAAGATCCCCACAAGCGGGCTCAGCAAAGGCGTCAATTAGGCACTCTCAGACAACTTACTGTACAGCCGGCTACTCGGGTTAGATACGACAAAGCGCTAGATTCTTTCCTCAAATTTCTTTCCTCCAACAACCTTCGGTTGCCATCAAAGCGAGACCAGATTGACACCCTGTCAGCGGAATACCTGGAACATTTGTGGTTCACGGGGGCTGGTCGGGGATTGGCGTCAGACACCCTGGCGGCTCTCCAAGATCAGGATCCGCGCCTTCGGGGATTGCTTCAGACTTCCTGGCGTCTTCTTAAAACGTGGCATAGCCATGAGGTGCCGAGCCGCGCACCGCCATTCCCAGAATTCATCCTTCATTGTTTGGTCGGATGGGGTCTAATGCAAGGCCATTTCAGTTTTGCTGTTAGTTTGCTGGTAGGATTTTACGGCATGCTCCGAACGGGTGAGCTACTTTCTGTACAGAAGAACCATATCTCGCTGTCCGTTGCTACGGGGGTAGCTGTTATCACCCTGGGGTACACCAAAGGAGGTAAGCGCATGGGAGTGATGGAAAGTGTCACACTCACACATGTGACTGCAGTTTCCTATCTGAAACAGTGGATGAGTCTTGCGTCGCCAGGACAGAAGTTTTGTCAGTCATCTCCGGCTTGGAGACGCCTTTTTTCAGAAGGGTTAACCAAGTTGAACCTGTCTGCATTTGAATTTAGACCATACTCCCTCAGACGAGGGGGGGCGACCTGGTATTTTTCCAAGTTCAACAGTTTAGACAAGGTCATGGTCATGGGTCGATGGCAGGCGGCACGAACCGCACGGCTTTATCTGAATGAAGGTTTAGCCACACTTGCCGAAATGCATTTTCAACACCAAAGGGGTCAATTGAACGCGTTTCACCGTACTTTTACTAATACTAATCCCCTAAAGCACCAAACCCTTGAGCCGCCTAAAGGCAGAACAGGGGGACGTGGAAAAGGATCAAAACGGTCTAAATTGGTGAAAAAACAAAGGCCTAAAAAGGCAAAATCTTCTAGAAAATGAAAGGACTCGGTGTCCTAGGGTGCAAGGGNGAAAAGGATCAAAACGGTCTAAATTGGTGAAAAAACAAAGGCCTAAAAAGGCAAAATCTTCTAGAAAATGAAAGGACTCGGTGTCCTAGGGTGCAAGGGGTTGGCCAGCCCCTCGGGGGTTCTTTTCTACTGGAATTTCAAATCCCTAGGGCCCTGGTGTTTTGTGAATGGACTGGCATCAGGGGGGGATTTTCAGAATTTAGTCCGGAAAGGACTTTACTTTCATCCGTTTCATCGATTTCACTGACTCTCCTGCTGTGAAGCGGAACAAAAGAGCAGGCGCGATTTATTCTTTNAATTTAGTCCGGAAAGGACTTTACTTTCATCCGTTTCATCGATTTCACTGACTCTCCTGCTGTGAAGCGGAACAAAAGAGCAGGCGCGATTTATTCTTTGGTTTCCCGCCCCCGGGAGTTAAGAATAAATCCCCTGTATCTTGTTCCCTAGTGTTTGGTTCGAGCTCCCTGTCCCCCCCCTTTCCTTTGGAAATTTCCCTCGCTCGATCCACCGAAAAGGATCAAAACGGTCTAAATTGGTGAAAAAACAAAGGCCTAAAAAGGCAAAATCTTCTAGAAAATGAAAGGACTCGGTGTCCTAGGGTGCAAGGG